>JAFHBW010000311.1:0-30860 GCA_019022765.1 Westerdykella sp. P71 | reverse complement strand
TCTCATAGAGATTTGGGCGCGTGGCGCGACGCGCGACCATTTGCCAAGGAATTCACGGATTAACGCACACAATAGATGCAACCTTAGATTATAGTTCCTCCAAACCTGATCCGCCTAAGCTGCGGGCTGCGTCCACGACAGACTCTATACCATTGCATCTTCACATGCTCCGTGCCTTAGTGCCCCTCACACATGTAGAGCGAGTAATCCTCTAACAAAGATGTAAATCAACTGTTTTGTCCTTTTATTCATGTGCTTATTGATCAAGTCTTGTAGTCTACCATCTCGTTGAAATCAAGCTCGATGACAGAAGATTGAGTCCGCCCCACGCACGCTTTGCACGAGAGAGAAACTCCAACTTTGGTAGACTAGCGCAGTATTTTTTCCTTTCTTCCGGTATCCCGCCTCTTCGTTGATTCCCTCACGACTTCCGTGGGATGTGTACTGCAAGCAGATACTTCTCCGTGGAGCGTTCGCACAGGGAGAACGAGGCTAAACCTAAAGCGGCCAAATCCCATTTGTTAAAGATAAGGATGCATATCTCCGTACTTTGAACTGTGATCATCACTTCCGCTACCGTAGCGTCTTTCTCCGTCTAGATTTCCGGATCGCTAACACGATGACAATATTCGACATGGCCGGCGTCTGTACATGTAACGCGCTGTGTCTATCACCAGCAACTCTTCCGGCTGAGCTGTCCCGACAAAGTCAAAAAGTCGAAGACACCTTTTTTTCTTCCTCCCACCCTTGAACCTACCCTTCTTTCATGTCCATAGTTTAAACACCTCTTACACCATAGTTTACTAGAGCACCTGCTTCGACAGTTGTGGGCCTCCAAACCAGACTACTTATTTCGTTGACTCCTTGGCTGCACTGGAATCCACGATGAAATTGACGGATGGACAATATGCTCTCCCACCCACGCCTCCGGAGACGGTCGTGGATGGAGATGCTGAGAAAGACTCCGTATCGTATCCACTACCCCCGCCAACCAGGGTCCCGTCAGAAGTACTCGATGTTGATCGCGTAACACTGGACTCGCATGTTCCAAGAGATCCACGCCTTATACGCCTAACTGGCGTCCACCCCTTCAATGTCGAGGCGCCCCTGACTGATCTTTTCAACGAGGGCTTCTTAACGAGCCCGGAGCTGTTTTACGTCAGGAACCACGGTGCCGTACCGCACGTACGGGATGATGAGACTCCTGATTGGGAGTTCAGCGTAGAGGGGTACGGCTTTTCCCCAGAATGGGACAGGTTAGCTTTACTAATGCAGCATATTCAGCCTAGTGGAGAAGCCGCTCGTCATTTCGCTCCGAACCTTGATATCGGACTTCGAGAACGTCACCTATCCCGTGACCTTTGTATGTGCAGGGAACAGAAGAAAAGAGCAGAATGTTGTCCGAAAATCGAAAGGATTCTCGTGGGGACCCGCTGGAGTCTCCACGGCTCTTTTCACCGGCGTCGTAATGAAAGACATCATAGAGAGGGCGCGGCCTCTGAAAGGCGCCAAATATGTTTGCATGGAGGGTGCGGATAAGCTTGTATGTATTCGATTCTCCCCATTCCCGCCTCCCGCTAACATGCGACAGCCGAACGGGTACTATGGGACATCAGTGAAACTCAATTGGGTCATGGACCCAAATCGCGGTATCATGGTTGCCCATGGGATGAATGGGCAACCGCTGAGACCGGATCACGGAAAACCCCTCCGCGCAGTTATCCCCGGACAGATTGGCGGTAGAAGTGTGAAATGGCTGAAGAAACTCATCATCACGGCGGAGCCAAGCACCAACTGGTACCACATCTACGACAATCGGGTTCTCCCGTAAGTCTCACGTGTCTTGCCGCTGGTTCGTTCGTTAGGCGCTTACTATGGCAGAACAATGGTAGACCCTGACGAAGCAGCGAAAAATCCGAAATGGTGGATGGATGAACGTTATGCCATCTACGACCTCAGCCCGAACTCAGCCATTGCATTCCCGGCACACGATGAGAAGCTGTCCCTCAGCGAAGGACCGGGGGTGTACAATCTTAAGGGATATGCTTACAGTGGCGGCGGTAGGCGCATCACACGAGTCGAGGTCTCCCTTGATAAAGGCAAGTCCTGGAGGCTGAGCAACATCCATTATGCCGAGGATGAATATCGTGCGTACGAAGACAGACAACTGTTCGGCGGTAAACTGGACATGCACTGGAGGGAGACGTGCTTCTGTTGGTGTTTCTGGAGCCTGGAGGTACCCGTGGGAGAACTGAGTGGGGCGAAGGATATACTGGTGAGGTCAATGGACGAGAGTATGAACATACAGCCGAGGGACATGTATTGGTCCGTTCTGGGGATGATGAACAACTGCTGGTATCGCGTCGCCATCCATCACGAGGACGGCGGCCTACGATTCGAACACCCCACTCAACCAGCATTGATGCCAGGAGGTTGGATGGAAAGGGTGAAAAAGGCCGGTGGAAATCTGACGGATGGGTACTGGGGTGAGGGATCGGTAGCTGGCGAAGCGGGAAGTACTCCCCCTCCGGTACCCGACGAAGTGAAGATGACCAAGGATGGTGTGGATCGAGAAATAACCATCGACGAACTAAGAAAGCACGACAAGCCGGATAGCGCTTGGTTCGTGGTCAATGGCGAGGTGTACGATGGAACGGCCTTCCTCAACGAGCATCCTGGAGGCGCGCAAAGCATCATATCGGCAGCAGCGCTTGATGTAAGCGACGAGTTCCTGGCAATTCGTGAGTTGGAACACGCGGCATCCATGCTGGGTAGAGCTGACATGGGGGCCAGATAGCGAAACAGCAAAAGGGATGATGCCGTCCTACCATATCGGATCGTTGGACCAAGCATCGCGTCGAGTCCTGGCAGACGGGGAGCCACAGGCCGAATGCACTGAACCTCGCCCAGTGTTCCTCGACCAGCGGATCTGGCACAAGGTCACGCTTCAAGCCAAGGTTGCAATATCATGGGACACTCGGATATTTACGTTCAAACTGGACCATGAGGAGCAAGCTCTCGGGTTGCCCACGGGACAACATCTCATGATCCGGCTACGGGATCCGGTGACACGAGAAGCCATTATCCGGAGCTATACGCCCATCTCGGAGACGACCAGGAAAGGGTTCTGCGATGTGCTGGTGAAGCTCTACTTTGACACGAAGGAGAGGGCAGGGGGGAAGATGACAAAGGCTCTGGACGCACTTCCCATTGGGCACCCTGTCGAGTTCAAAGGGCCCATTGGCAAGTTTGAATACCTGGGCAAGGGGAAATGTGCGATCAACAATGTGCAACGAGAGGTCAAGCGCATTTTCATGATTTGCGGGGGCTCTGGGATCACGCCCATCTACCAAGTGCTGAGGGCCATCATGCAGGACCAGGAGGATCCGACGAGGTGCGTGGTGGTGGACGGCAACAGACTGATTGAGGATATTCTGTGCAAGGAGGAGTTGGACGCATTT
Organism: Westerdykella sp. P71; assembly: GCA_019022765.1. NCBI lineage: Eukaryota > Fungi > Ascomycota > Dothideomycetes > Pleosporales > Sporormiaceae > Westerdykella > Westerdykella sp. P71. The sequence continues at coordinate 27,399 of JAFHBW010000311.1, read as the reverse complement.
GCAAGAAACAACGTGGACCGCTGCAAGCTGCTGTACACGCTTACGCAAGGTCCGGATGATTGGCCAGGGCTGAGAGGGCGCATTTCTGCGGAACTGCTCCAAGAGCACTGTGCCAGGGGGGCTTCTCAGGACAGCCTTGTACTGATTTGCGGGCCGGAATCGCTGGAGAAGAGCGCACACCGGATTCTCAACGAGCAGGGCTGGCCGGACGATGAGTTGTTGTTCTTCTGAGCAGGGCGGGGCTCTCTTCTTTCTTCTTCTCCTGGTTATGGCATGCGTATTCATGATGACGGCCAATTGTTTTTTGTTTTTTTCGGTTTCCGGGGAGTGAATGCAGGACTCACGGAAACACGGAAAAGGTCCATTGATTATCTATTTTCTTGAAAAATAGACACGTACATATGGGAATGACTTATCACGTGCCCATCTACACAGGACCTCCATAGGTACATACAATGCCATCCTATCGCGGACGGGCTGGCCGTGTGCAGTCCACAGGAAAAGAAAGAGGGAAAAAAAAGAACCCTGACGGAACTGATGTGAGATGACGTCCGGAGAATGCAGGCAAGCTGATGGATCTCCGTCGGGAGGGATGCATGTCCCATTTTGTCCCAATCCGGGGGCCTGCCAAGAGCGCCTGCGATAAACATGCATCTCCTTATCAGCACACCATGACCTCCATCTCCATCCCCATCTCCATCCCCATCTCCATCCCCCATATGCATTCCCCCCCAACCTCGGGACAACAATTTGTCTGGGTCTCGTTCGATGCAATATCCCCGGTAGATATTACCACTGCAATATCCAGAGTCGCCATCCCTTTCTCCCCGGAGGTACGCGGGGAAAAAAAGGACACACATCCATCATCAAATGTACAGTTAGGAGGGTTCCCCCATCCCACCCTACCGGGCCCGCTAAGGCTAGGCCTTTTCATCAACGAACCGGCCCTGATAGATGGACTAATACGTATTCTGCACTACTCCTACTGTACTCTGTACTTGGGCAGCCAGGGCCATAATTATGGATGGAGGGCAAAGTCTGCATCTGCATCTCCGCAGGGCCCCCGCGGAGCCTGTGTTTGCTTGCGCACCCACAGTAACAGGGACGGGAACGGGGAACCAGCAAGATAAGGGTTGTCCTTGGAGATAACTCCAGCACTTCTGTACGAGCATGACGTCTCAGATCTGGTTCTCATCTAGCATTGGTCGGCTGTCGGCTGCTGTTCCTTCTGTGACTCCCACATATCCGTATACCATTTAGCCCTGTCAACACTCTTTCTTCCTCTCGTCTCCAAACGCTCCTTTCTAACTATCTCCCTTGCCACACACACACACATGAGGCATTGAGTGCATCGTCTTCTCACAATGTCGTCCGACACCCATCCTATTCCCATATTAACCCCGGGCATCGAGCCCACGAGCGGCGAATCTCATAGCCCCCCCTCATCCTTTCCGATCAAGGGCTTATGGCCTTCAGGAAAGGAAGAAGATGCACAGTCGAATCTGATCTCAGTCGATCCCAAGCAACTGCCCGGCGGTGGCACGCCAGGAAACGAGACGAGAAAAAGGGTGGTTGTCGTCGGTTTGGGTATGGTCGGGATTGCTTTCATGTGAGTGCGGGAACAAACGCCCAAGACACCCCATTCCTGCCAGAGTGCCATCGCGATACTAACAATCCATGAAGCGAGAAACTCATGAAATTGGACGCAAAGAGAAGAGAATATGACATCGTCGTCATTGGCGAAGAGCCGCATCTGGCCTACAACCGAGTCGGCCTCACGAGCTTCTTCCAACATCGAGTGGTGGAGAATTTGTATCTGAACCCAAAGGAGTGGGTATGTTACCATTCATCACATCCCCTCAACCGCTCCCCGCTTGGCAAGCACCCGCTCATCACACCACAGTACACATCCATGCCTGAAGGCTCATTGACCTATCATCTCAACACCTTGGTGACGGAAATCGACACCGATGCCAAGAGAGTGAAAACCGCCGCCGCCCATGTGGTGCCCTACGATATCCTCGTCCTTGCCACCGGCTCCGATGCCGTGCTCCCAAAGCACACACCCGGCCACGACGCAAAGGGTGTCTTTGTCTATCGCACCATAGACGACTTGCAGAGGCTGATCGACTTCTCCACTACCCGAAGGGGCACGGCAGGAGCAGTAGTCGGAGGCGGCCTGCTAGGTCTCGAAGCCGCACACGCTATGATGGATCTGCAGGTTTTCTCACAGGTCAAACTAATCGAACGAAACAGATGGGTCCTTTCAAGGCAACTAGACAGTGACGCCGGCGGGATGGTGGTCGAGCAGGTACGAGCCTTGGGCCTGGACGTCATGCTCAGCAAGCGGGTGGGCGAGATCCTCACCGACGAGGACAATCAGGTCAGAGGTGTCGTGTTCGAGGACGGCGAGCACATGGCTTGCTCTTGTATCTGCTTCGCCGTGAGTAGCTGCCCTTTCACCCCACCGTAGCCTTGTGGGTTCTGACTCTGCTTTTCAGATTGGTATACGGGCGAGAGACGAACTTGCCCGACGTTCTGGGATAAAATGCGCCGATAGGGGCGGTGGCATCATCGTGGCCCCAGATCTTTCCACCTCGGTGCCAGACGTCTACGCTATTGGTGAATGCGCGAGCTGGGAGAATCAGACGTTCGGCCTCATTGCCCCTGGAATCGAGATGGCCGATGTCCTCGCTTTCAATCTCACCCAAGCCAAAGCTCACACGCCGAGGAAATTCAAGCGACCGGACCTAAGCACCAAGTTGAAGCTACTCGGGGTGGAAGTTGCAAGCTTCGGGGATTTCTTCGCTGACAGGGACGGCCCCAAGGAGATGCCTGGCCGACAGACAGCAGCCAAGGCTGCTACCGCTACGGCCGCTCGGGGGAAGGTCAAGGACCTCACCGATGGTCCCGAGCCTCCACCCGTCAAAGCATTGACGTACAAGGACCCGTTCCAACAGGTTTACAAGAAGTACCTTTTCACCATGGACGGCAAATATCTCCTTGGCGGGATGATGATCGGTGACACCAAGGACTACGTCAAACTGGTGCCCATGGTCAAGAACCAAAAGCAGCTCGAGATACCGCCTAGTGAATTGATCATCGGAGCACAGAAGGGTGACGAGGATGGAGATGATCTGTACGTAAACCGTCCCAATCCCGTTTCCCTGTGAAGACCTAATTGACATTGGAGTAGTGACGACGATACTCAGATCTGCTCATGCCACAACGTCACCAAGGGAGACGTGGTGAGTTCCGTGAAAAGCGGAACTTGCAAGAGCATAGGCGATGTCAAGTCCTGCACAAAGGCTGGAACCGGCTGTGGTGGATGCATGCCCCTCGTCCAAACAATCTTCAACAAAACGATGGCGTCCATGGGGCAAGAGGTGAAGAATCACCTCTGTCCTCACTTTGAATATTCTCGAGCCGACCTCTTCAACATCATCTACGTGAAGCGTCTCAAGGAGTTCGCCAACGTGATGAAAGAGTGTGGAAAAGAGCCAGAATCTGCAGGCTGTGAAGCCTGCAAGCCCGCTATTGGATCCATTCTCTCTTCTCTCTACAACAAGCATCTACTCGACGAATCTCGTAAAGGCCTGCAAGACACAAATGACAGGTTCCTGGCCAATATCCAAAGAAATGGCACCTTCTCAGTCATCCCTCGCGTATCGGGCGGCGAAATCACTCCCGAGAAGCTCATCATCATCGGCACTGTGGCCAAAAAGTATAACCTGTACTGCAAGATTACCGGCGGGCAAAGAATCGACATGTTCGGAGCTAGGAAGCAAGATCTTCCTGCCATCTGGCAAGAGCTGATAGATGGCGGCATGGAGTCAGGCCATGCGTATGCCAAATCGCTCCGAACCGTCAAATCCTGTGTCGGTACAACATGGTGCAGATTCGGCATTGGTGACAGTGTGGGTATGGCGGTCCGCCTCGAAGAGCGTTACAAGTCGCTTCGCGGCCCTCACAAGATCAAAGGAGGCGTTTCTGGCTGCGTTCGGGAATGCGCAGAAGCACAGAACAAAGACTTTGGCCTGATAGCCACCGAGAAAGGGTTCAACATCTTCGTTGGAGGAAATGGTGGCGCGAAACCGAGACATTCAGAGTTGCTCGCCAAAGACGTACCGCCCGACGACATCATCCCCATTCTCGACCGTTACCTCGCCTTCTACATCCGGACTGCCGACAAGCTACAGAGGACTGCACGATGGATAGAAAACATGCCAGGCGGTATCAAATATCTGCAGCAAGTCGTCCTGGAGGACAAGCTTGGCATATGTGCCGACCTCGAGAAGCAGATGGAGCAATTGGTGGGCTCGTTCTTCTGCGAGTGGACAGAGGTGCTGAAAAACCCCGAGCGTCGTGCCCAGTTCTCCCAGTTTGCAAACACGGACGAGAACATCAACGACACCATCGAACCGGTCAAGGAACGGCATCAAGAGCGGCCCTCCTATTGGCCCAAAGACTCTGTAACGCAGGACTTCAGAGGAACCAAATGGACCGAATTGGCCTGGCAGCCCATCGTCAAAGCAGACGAGTTCAAAGACATCCCGACAGGTGATTCAAAAGCCGTGAAGCGAGGTGACACGCAGTTGGCCATCTTCAAAGTCCGTGGAAAATGGTACTGTACCCAGCAGATGTGCCCGCACAAACGGGCTTTCGTCCTCTCCGATGGCTTGATCGGCGATGACATCAAAAACAACAAGCTCTGGGTTTCTTGTCCCCTCCATAAGCGAAACTACGAGCTCGGCGGCGAGAACGCCGGTCGTTGCAGTAATGATGACAATGTCAACATTGCAACCTTCCCCGTCGAGGCGAGAGATGATGGGTGGGTGTACGTAAAATTACCTAGCATTGAGGAGCTGGATTCTGTGCTCGGCACCGAGAAGTTCAAGGTCAAGAAGAGCGAGACAACTGATCCCTTTGAGAGTCTTGACAAGAAATTGGCTTCAATGCAGTTAAAGGGCAGAAAGAGCATCCCTGTAAGCCATCTGGAAGGCGGTCTAGGGCAGGAGCGAAAGGCAGCAATGATACTAGCGGGTGGTGAAAGGGGAGCCGGAGGGTTGGATTGGTAGAGACATGGGTGCTTTGGACGATTTCATGAACGGGAACTATACTATATCTGAGCGCCAATGCACTTCTCTCCTTCCCTAAGTTCGTCACCGTGGGCGGTATTAGCTCCTCTTCTAGGATGTCTTTGTGCCACAGCTCTGGATTGGATCATGGCTTAGTCGATACATCTACGACACAACGAAGGAAAGAGTACACCTCTTAGTTTGGGATGAGCAGTGAAGCACATAGACAAAAATGTAATGGAGTCACGATGTGGCCGCTGCGCCACCGTGTCACTCAACACATTACTACAGGCAAAGCTTGTGGCATTTATACGCGTGAGGGTATTTAAGCCCCCTCTTCACGAAAAAACAACAATGTCATCTCTGTTACGCCACCCGTGTTTGGAACCGGTAGGCTCAGATACACCCCTGGGTGGATGAGCCAGTACACCCAGGTGGATCTCGAGACTACAGGTTGGACATCTTCGCTGCGAAGAGCGACAAGCCTTTCCCTTGTGAACATCCCATGCAAGACGGGCTCGTGCCGGCGTTTCCGTGCCGTTTTTCTATGCCGTTTTTGACTATAATGTATGTGTTTTGTTCCCGGAGAGAGAGCATCAGAGGAGTCACTTCTTCGCCCTGTCCGCGAGGTACCGCACCGGGGTGCCTATGCCACATGCTTGCCGCACCGCGGTTTAGTTCCACGACGTTCTTTAAGGCTGCGTTGGTTGTAACAAGCGAGGTCACCCAGCCGTTAGACTACTCCGTGCGACCGCAATCCGTCAGTTATTCGACCACACACGAGGGGTTGGGTAGGAAAATCCCCCGACATCTCGCAACCAGAGACCAAACTTTGCACGGAATCACGAGTGTCTTGATTATCCGGAGCTTGGGGTTGTGGCCGCCACGGATTCATCACGCGGTTTGTTAGAAAGTGGGTCATCTCCATTGACCACGTAGTCGTGGGGAATAAGGCCCGGATGGTCAGATAGCCTCAATGGATGATGGATGTGAGCCTCGTCCTGGCAATGATGCACTGCGTACGAGCATGAATGCCTATAACAGAGTTGCATATCGGCTCCGCGAGCTGGCTAAGGAACTATGTGCTGAACACTTCATCACTATGGCTTAAGTGTGCATGCGCTCTGATGAATGAAGCAGAGCGTCCCACATGTCCAGGAAGAGCGCGCATGCAACAATAACTCCAATCCATCGAACGCAAGAAAAAGCGGTGAACATCCGCCGTGGCTCTGCCTCATTTATAAGGTAACTGCAGGGTGGGGAGTGGTGACTGCAAACCATGATCATCGGGGTTGATCGAGCACAAGACCTGTGTGCATCTGACTGGCAACCTACCCTATTCCAGCCCGATGTTTGCTGTTGTCTAAGCCATGGAAAACATCGAGGGTCTACCATTGCCACCGGGCCATATCCGTGTAGCAAACTCCGTTGTGATACCACGCGACACTGAGCTGACCGCACTTGCCCGTTGCACGGATGCACATGAATCTGAAGACTGGTGATATATAGAGGATTCGTTGATCTACGACGTCTTCACCAAGCCATCAATTGATCTCAACCCTTCGCCACCCGAACTCAAACCCAAATCAGTTTTCAAACCGTGCGCCCATATACACAAGTCGAAACTCTTCCCACGGCTACAACGATGAGCCCTTACGACTCACCACCTTCTTCACCGGGCATATACAGTGAGCGAGACTTCTACTACCTCCCTGACCATGTTCATGTCCGTTTGGAGAACGGAAACCAAATCGCCCTCCGAGTTCCATATGTGCAGAACATATTACCCCGGCTGGATAGGATTGTAGATGGGTATCGCGAAATCGACTTGGACAGCTTCGCTCTCCAGATTGCTCACAAAATGCACAAGTCAGTGCGCGGAGACCGCTATTGGATCTACTCCTGCCTCACAGAATTCTTCTACATTGTAGAGGAGAGCTACGGACAGCCACCATTGTTCGGCAGTATGATTACTGGGTTCCTGGAGCAATGCCTTTTCACAGGTCATTCAAGACGCGGCTTCACAAGCAGCTTGACCCAGGCTCGGCGCTCCTTCATCATTCTCTCGCAGGTCGCAAAAAGAACGGAGTCCATGCCCCTGGCCTCGACACTGGCCAACTTTTTTCTCCTCTACCGAGACAACATCATCGGGAGAGAGCATACAAAATACCTGAGCGCTTGGGGTCTGGCTTTCATGGACATGAGGTTGCAACTCAGCCAAGCCGAAGGCCGACGGTGCTTCCGTGCCCTCGCCGATCGATTAGAAGACATCCGCGAAAGTGCCCGTTACTTCCGATACCACGATTTGCGATGGAATGAAATGATTCGCATCATGGTGGAGACGCTGGCTTGGGACCTCGACTATTTCGACGATTGGGATCTTCGTGGAAGGAGGCTCCGGCGCCCGCTGCTGTATACTGCACCTAGGGCGCGCACGATGCCGCCTCCACTCATTCATCACCGCGCCTCTCCATATATCACGCCGGCCCCTAGCCCTTCAATGGAGCTAGTTCCCGCGGTAGACCCACAGTGCGTTGTGGAGAACTTGGTGGATTTGCAGGGCAGGGTCGCGGACCTCGAGCGGGACCGTGAATTGAGCGTTCCCTTATCAACATGGTCACATGTATCCGGGAAACCTTACTTGGCCTGGCCTCCAGCTGGCTTGTAGAGGGTGTATCGTTGGTCCTTGAAGCTCCTCGTTTGCGTTTTCGAGCGGTTCGTCTTCCTCCTTTTCGGGATGACTGGTTAGACATTAGGATAGCGTTCAAAGTTGTTTTGATTTGTAGCTACTGGTCTCTAAGATTGGGTTGAAGACCTCGTGCATGATATCGAGTCAAACGTTACTCAAACTCCCGTGAAACTACTATACATTAAAATAAAGGTTCTTGAGCTAGATTGACCGTAACACACCGTGATGTTGGACTCTGCCATGCTGAACGACGAACCAGCTATATAACCGACCGCTGTCTCATGCTGTGGTCTTCCCCTTGAACGCCTCGTTGATCGTATGCCAATCGCCAATCCAAGGGCCATTTCCCATTTTCCGACATGCAAAGATTAACTCCGTGAACGCCCGCTCAGTTAGTCGCATACCTCGCTTGTAGTCGATGTTCACCAGAGCCCTGGGATCGTCCTTGATCCCAAATTCAGATGCTACTTTGCAGCTGCCCCGATATTTAAGGCAACGACGCTACCTCAAAAAGTGCAAGACTGCCCAACAGAACAGCACAAATACCAGAACGCACACCCAGAATATCCACTTGTCTTGCCTGGCTCTCCTCTCCACCATCCGAATGGTGTCTCCGCTGATTCCCAATGTATTGGCAACATTGTACAACCGCCTCTGTGTGCCTTTTAACATCTCTCTCTGTTGTCCCAAGTCGCCCAGTACATGCCTTCCCCGATCCAGGAATTCGTCTAACTGTGTGGATGTCTGCGCGAAAAAGGATTGCTCGCGGAATGCGTGGGTTTCCCGGGTGTAGTCCTCGCTTGAACTATAGGGACCCGCTAGAGACGAATATGTGTTGGGACGATACGGTGCGTTTGGGTTCGGAGGCTGCGACGGAGCAAAAGGAGAGGTGTAGTTTGGAGGATTGTTGACAGGCACAGAGTATGGGTTTTCGGGCGTGGCGGCGTGGTGGGGTCGACGCCCTAAGAGTTCTGTTCTCGCAGTTGTAGTTTGCTGCAATAAGGTTCAAGTTAGCGCCGTGCTCCATTCCCTTCTCTTTTGCGTGCATACAGCTAGCTGGTTGTACATACGATCTCTTCGTTCATAGTTCTGATCCTTTGGAACTGCTCCTTATATTCACTCAACTCCTGTCTGAACCCCTTGAGTCGCTCTAGAGCCTTTTCCTGCTTCGTCGCGACCGGTTCCTGCTTAGCCAACCTGCCATAGTCGTCGATGATTCGGGAAAAGGACGTGAGGGAGGCCGATATCTGCCCCTGTAGAGCTGGAGACGGCGATGCTGAGTCGGCGAAGACGTCAAGATCTTTGCGAATGGAGGACGATTGCCGCAGTGCCGAGTTGAACAAGGCATTCTAAATGTATCGTTGGTCGAAGTTTTGGCCGATGGTGCTTGAATACATACCATGTTGGTTGTCCCGAGTGGAGGATGGTGCGAAGAAAGGAGAGATACAAGGTAAGGACGCTGTTGCGGAATCTTTTGTTGTAATATGGCGGGTGCCTTGAAGGCGCAATCTAGCTTTCTGGCCACTTTGCACAGAGTTTAAGCTTAGGTGTTTGGTGAATTGCCAAGAAATCTTGAAACCTAAGCCAAAGCAGTCTAGCGCAGCACACTCCATTTCAGCCCTGCAGGTACCAGTACCAGCAAACACATTGCTGGCGTAGTAAAGTTGCCACTTTGATTCCTTTACAACTATGCATAAATCATGTTGTACGTATGTACAAAATTTAAAAAGGCTCTCAATATCTACAATAGAAAACGACGCTCTTCTCTGGCCCACATCAAAACTAAAACCTGGACGAAGCGTCCCTCAAACCTAAACATTAGAGACATTAATTATATAGCATGCACCCAGGACGTCCGCGAGCCATCGGCCATTCCGTCCTATGAAAGTCCAACCACTGCGTGTCAGCAACCACTCAATCCAAAACATGACACTGTGGGTTCCTGGAGTTAGCCAACCCGAGAACTACCACACCAACGCCCGTCGTCGAACGGAAGCCGCTGCCCGACATCATGTACGAAATCATAAAAGCCTCGAGTCGTTATGGACGTAGATGATACTCGGCTATCCATTGGGGCCGCCTCGATCCGCTTGAGATTTACCATCTGCTGACCGGCGGTAACTCTCGACGCTCTATGGCGGACGGACAGTTCTTTCGGATAATGATCCAGAAGATTTCCTTACGCACTCGCAATAAACCCTGAAGCGCGAGAAGCCAACCAGACCTTGAAAAGGGAACAGGTCGGTCATTTTCAAGGCTGCTTTTTGACCGAGCCGCCTGTTCCCACGCTTTCCAGTATGCTCCGTATTCGCCTCGCAGACAAATAAGAAGCGTCGAAGTGAATCAAGACAAGCCACGCGGATAGGATGTTGATGAGATGGTGTAAGACATAAGCGTACGAGACCCCATATATGGCAGCGTATGTGCCGATTGCAAAAAGAAGGGTACTGGTGAGTAAACGGAACCGCGATTGGAGCGGCGGGACCATACGTCCAGTACTTTGCGTCTCCACCAGAAGAATTAGCGGCATGATGGATAGGATGTTGTGGTGGGAGGAGAACGGTGTCAACCAGTGGAGCGCGAGATTCCGTACCCAGACGACAAGGACCGGAAGATTGACGGGAAGAATCCATATCATAAGGATTAGCGTCGAATGGACGTAATTGTAGAAGTTGTAGTTCGTATCGAGGCCCTAGTATCACAAGATTAGTGACGGAGCAGCAGAGAGATGAGGGACACCGACCGAGTCCATTGCGAACTTGTAGCCACGCACACAGGTTGCAATCTGCACCATGCAGAGTACCACGTATGCAAAGTGGTACGGGATCAACGTTGACACTAACGAGAGGAGTATGCAGGTGGTGATAACACGCTGCTGAGTGGAAGTGACGCCGAAAGCAGCAGGCGTCCTCCGGACTTCCTCAACACGCGAAGAAGGTGCGTGCACAAGAGAGTACAGCGTGACGAGTATATACGTCAGACCAAGAACAACGTAATTGACGGCAACGCAGATGCCGATGCACATCAGGCTGAACAGGGGGACTAGGAACCAGAAGAACGTGTCCTGTGTGCCAAGGAGGAGTTCGTTGTCCGCGTAGTCCAGTAGGTAGGTGGAGTTGACCTCTTTCCGTTGAAGAAGCCAACGGTGAGCGAGAGTGTTTTCGTGTTGAGCGCCCGGTAGAGCGACTGAAAGGAAGGTCAACGCTGCAATGGCAAGTGGTAGTGATGATCGTAGACAATTGTTAAGGCTTTCAGTGAAGCTCATGAATACCCCGGTCTCGTCATAGAACCGGAACTGATGTCGAACGACGATTGCCACGACGAGCAGGGGAAATGCAGCAAAGACGATTCGATATCGCATCCACAATTTCCCCACGCTGCCAACCAGGTCAAGGTTCAGGGACACCTCCACGGGCTTATCGCAAGTGGGATCGGACCACAGCTGCAGAGCTACACCATTCGATGGGTTCTTGGAGAAGAATGAAGGCGGCATATAAGGCGCAATGCCATGCAGGTTGATGTTTGCATCCCTGACATTGACGAAAAACTTGCTCTCATGGACATCTGTGACGAACTGGCGCAGGAGCGGAGCAAACAGTTCTCCCATATCACAGGCATGTCGGGAGATGTGGAGTTTGTAGGCTAGGAGGCTCGAGTGTAAGGCTGGAATCTGCAATTCGGTCATCAACGGGCGAGACGCGGCTAACCGTACTCTTAAGCCCGTGGTCAACAGGCGCTGCACACCCACCCTCAATTGGTGCAGTGTCTGTGAAGTACTGCTGAACTCCGCCACTAGCCAACCAGTACCATGGTCGCCAGATTTATCAACAACAGCCACGAACTGATGATCGACGAGTTGTTCAAGATCGTACTGCAGATAGGAGAACGGTGGTTCGTCCGACTTGAATGGAAATGTGGATTGGCGGGAAGAAGCAGGCAGGATGATGACGTCCGAAACGGCATTCTTGCAAGCAAGTCTTGCAGATCCAGAACTATCCCCAGACAAATCCATGTTCATGGAGAATAACGCTGCGGATTGACCCGGGTGAAGTGGAAAAACACTGCAGAGAAGGACCTCAAGTTTCCCCTGTTCGCCTGCGGCATCCAGCCTCTCGTTGGTAAGGAGAGTAAATTTCTTCTCGTCAGCGCCTTGGGGCGGGATGGGCAGCAAATATGGCTTCGGACTCTGTTTGGATCGACCCAGGCTCCTCAATACCAGCCTCTCGCCTTGTTTCATGATGGCATTGGAGTCGTCCTCCAAGGTTAATAGTGTCTTGGCTTCCAGGTGTGGCAAATTCTTCTCAGCCGTGTCCTCTAAGCCTGTCAAGAACCACCGTTTGAAGCCCCGCATACGTTCGGCGCGAGGAAGTGTCTGCGTAGGCCTTGACACATCGATGATATCGTAGAGCGCTCGCACTACGCTCTTGCGGACTTGGTCGCACCACGTGATAGCTAAGTGATCCATACCGGTCCAGACGTTGGGAATGGTAGATGTGAACACGGTGAACCCGTGAGTGTCAGGGACTAATGACGCTATGTTAGCGTAGTCGGACGGTACCACGGTGTCCAATCCTCCCCCCGCGATGGAGACGAGGGTGAGGTGCCACAATGGATTGTCAATGGCCCACTTCTGCGAATAGGCCTGGCGCCAATAATCGTTCACGCCCTTGTATGTGCGCACCATGTCGCCATCGAAAGACACCGGAGGCCTTGCGTGCGGCGCGGAGAGCGTGATGACGGTGTTGATGGAGTTGGCCTGGTAGTTGGGCATGGTGACCATGGTACGAGCCACCACACCTCCCATGGAGTGTCCGACGATGATGACAGACGTAGGGTCGGGCAAATCTCCTTGGCGGAAAGATCGAGCGGGGGTGTGATACAGGGAGAGTATGTAGGCGATGGCGTCGTTGAGATACTCAGCCTGGTCCAACAGAGTCTGCCCATGGAAGGCAGTGAAGTCTTCATTGAAGTCCACAGTGAAGAAGTCCAACGGCCGCTTCCCCGCCTTGGTTGCTCCGACGTCGTGACGCAGGACGTCATGGTAATAGGAGGCCGCTTCGGCTCCCAAGGGACGCACCTGCTTATAGCTACCGGCGTTTCCAGGGATGAAGAGCACTGGTACACCTTTGACCTAGACGGGGGTTGTCAGTCTGTCCGTTTGGCAAGATGGAACAGTTTGGAAACATACTCGAGGATCCTCGTCAATGCCACCTTCACGATAGAGGTACAAGGAGTATTTACTCGCGAAGCGTGTGTGCTCGGTGTCGAACTCGGGAAACTTGACGAAGGCGGGGCGCATGTAGCACATCTCACAACCCTTTTCGTCGAGCTGGCGGGTCATGAAGGAGTGGAGCATGAGAAACAGGATGGCGAATCCGAGCAGAGCGGTGAGAAGGGTGGTAAGGGACCATGCCCAGGGATCGCGCAGACGGGAACGGCGCCTGCTGGCACCCTCGACCATACTGTCCGGTGTGATGTCCTTGGCCGGCCTAGTCATGGGGGTATCTCTCATCCGCTTGTATGAAGGCGATTGTGGGCGGGCCATTGCAGAGGCCGGGGATCGTGCATGGGTGCGGTGGGAATGGGTTTGGTCGGCCAGCGACTGGCCAGGCGCATTGTCACTAGAGGGTTCTCTCTTGCGTATCGTCTCGTGGGAAGGGTTGGCTATGGGTCTCGAGGGCTGAAAGTCCTTATCGGCCGGTGTGGATGCATCGGTGGGCACGACTGGAGAGGTCGAGGCAACTTGGTCCTCTCTCCCCATTTAAGCCGCGAGCGCCGCGAGCACGCGCTGGCCGGGACGGGGATTGCTCCTCGGAAGACGGAGCAGGCCGTGCCTGAGCAGACGGGAGCAGAAGGCGAACGTGGAGATGGTGGTGGGCGTACGGTGTACGGGAGTGCCCAGATGGGTTCGGCGCGGGAAAACACTCAAGGGCGGCGAGAATCGCGATGCGGGAAAAAAAAACGAGCGGCAGCAGACCGATATTGGACCAACGCGAGGCCAATTGGGCGCAGGAGAAAGACGATGGCCTTGCGGTAGCACGGGACGGGACGAGGAGGAGGAGGAGGGCAGGCGACTCCAGAGGTCGGGTGTTCTGAAGACCTGCAGAGCACGGCGCCTGATATGGGGAGGCGGGCGGTGTTCTGGTCGGTGGTCGGTGGTCGGTGGTCGGTGGTAGCTGGTGTGGTTGCACGGGCGGCAGTCCTGTCGACTCTGCGGGTCTATGATCTATGATCTCTGATCTATCCGCGAGTAGTCTAGTGTGGCGTGGGAACTTCGGAAGAACCTGGGAGAACAGGGGGGTGGACATGCCTTTGGCTCTGCGTTGGCAGTGACAATAATGACGATATGTGATGAATTTTCTGATGTTACTATTGTAGGGCAGTAGTAGCCGAACTACTCAGGATAGGTACAGAGTACTGGCTGTATGGCCGCCAGTGCTGAGTGCTCGAGTGGTGGCATACCTTGGTTGTACAGGACATTGTCCTTTGGAGAGAATCACCTCGCATCACCATCACCAATCTCGATCCCCGCATGCGGCATGCTGCCCTATTCAAGTTTCAACGAGAATGATGGAGTGCTCATGCGTGCAAAGCCTTGTGTCCCGAAGCAGCCATGGTAGCCCGACTGCTAAAATAATTAACATCGGTCCGCACGTGTGCACTAGACTGATGTCAGGTTGAGGCTGGTGGATACACAGCCACTCCTTGGCAACTGGCGTCCACGGGTCTTTCGGAACGTGCGGAACCAAGTTACCGACGCGTTCCGATGGATCGATCCCCAGACATGTTATACGGTGTTATATCCGGCTCCCTCACCTCACTTTCATCAGCCAGCGTAGTATGGGTTCATCTCCAACAGCACCGCCAACCGCTCCAGGCTATTTTCCTCAGCCGTTCCTTTCCCTTTCCCTTTCCCGTAGCCCTTCCTTCCCGTCAAAGCCTTGCACACGCTGATGAACACGCGCATCTTCCCCCTCACCGTTGCGTACAGACTCTTCACCTGGTCCTTATTTTCACTTTCGCCTCGACGCACGAGCTGAGCAAAATGGAGAATGTGGTCAAACACCTCTTCCATGAGCGCCATGACCTTCTTTTGGCGCCGCCGCAGAAGCAGTGAAAACATGATGCTGTCCAGACAATCCTCATGCGTCCTTCGGAGGGACTCGAGACTGGACGTGACACGCGTGCCCAGCTCCCCAGCCAAATCTTCCTCATCAAGACGTCTCTCAACCGTCGATAGGTACAAATCAAAGGCATCCCAGTGCTCAGCAATTCCGCTCTCAAACATGTACGACGATACACAGCTGACGAAATGATGAGCCTCCATCCTAAGCCACCTCCCTTCAACCGTCGCGTATGTGCGCGGGAGACGGGAGATCACAAACAACATGCGCAGCAGCCTAAGCATGAACCGGAAGATGACGTCGTACTTTTCGAGGGCGCTGGTGCTGATCACTAGATGGAGCGGGTTCGGCGGCACATATTGGAGTCGGAGAAAGTCCAGTGCGCAAAGCGAATCAGGGTCCATGACCTTTTCCATCTCGGCTTCCGAAAGCTGACGCACCGCGAAGTTCAGTTGCCCAGGCAGCTCGTCTCTATCACTCCATAGAGCTTCATCAGCCGTGTCCACACTGGTGCCTTTCGCCACCGAATCACGGTACAAAGCTGACGAGAAGAAGCTGTCACTCAACACACCCATCAGTGCCAGTCTGAGCTCGGAACTTGCCGGCGGCCAGGCGCTGCGAGAGCCCACTTGTAGACCCATGCGCACCCCGCTTCGCATCAGCCCTTTGCGGCGTTCCGCTGTCTCCCGTTCTGGGTCGAATAGAGCGGACGCAAGCCTGGAAGAGAACACACCATTCCCGAGCAGCTGGTATTGCCTTTGCAGCGACAGATGTGCTCGAAGTTGATGTTGCCTGAAGAAAAGGCGAAGAGCCGTGGCATTGACCAGTTTCGCATGGGCCGCAAGCAGTGGACGAAAGGAAAGCGTCGAAGTCATCGACAGCGGCGGCGAGAAGCCCGGGACAGAGTCCGTTTTAACCTTTCCTGTGAGGATTCGAAGAGCTAGTGCCTGAATCTCGTTGGGTGCTGTTCGGGTGGGTGCCGTGTCAAAAATGCGCGCTGCCTGCTCAATCAGGATGCCTGAATCACTGTCCTCGGGCAGTCTGAATTGAGGAAACTCGACGGGCGATGGGCACTCCACCGGGTCAAAACAGGCTTCGTCTGCATGATTGGACCCAAAGTTCCGGATAGCAGAACGGAGAGACTCTTCGTAAGCCCGGGCTTTGGCCGCAAGGTCATCAATGTCTTTCCAACTAAACCGCCATTCCAGATCAGGAGGTTGGACCTCAAGCGTCACCAAAGGATGGCCAGGATGGTGTGAGCGTATGAACCGTAAGCTCTTTCCTGTCTCGAATATCATCTTTCCCTCTTCATATGTTATGAAGAGCGGCATCAGAGTTGGGTCATAGGCATACTCAGTCTGGTATTGATCCTGTGATTCGCCTTCGGGGACGAGGAATTTGCACCGGCTTGTGATGGGTGTAATGCCCTGTTCCTTTTGTATCCCAATCCATTCGCCAATGAGCTCTAATGTAGGGCGTGATACGCATGAGAGAATAGCCGATGATAAGTTCCGTAGGACTTCGTCTTCCTCAGTCTCCAAGACACGCTCATACAGGATGGAAGCCAATTGTTCGTTGCTCTTGGAGTGATTCACAACATCTACTAGTCGTGCGACGTGGACAAGCATATCCCTAGGCCCAGAAAAAAGGTTTTGTAATTGAAGCACCGATTCCACAGCATTTGAATCCAGCCCCAAGTGTTCCTCGACAGTGGCGAGAATGCTCGAGATTGAAGCGGCTAGTGCTACTCTTGCAGGGATGGAGACTGTCGATGAAAAAGTCCGATCCGCAAACGTCCGTAGATACCTGAATGTGTTCCCAGTCAGGATGAAAGAGCTGGCGACGCCATTGGCAGCTTCGGGGCTTAAGCCGGAGGGCAATCCGCCACTCGGAGCTTGAATGAACGTCCGCGCTTTCTGGTCCCACGCAAACAGAGCGGATGAGCGGCCAAGGCCTAGGTTCCAGAGAGATTCCAAGAAAATCGACCGTTGAAATACCCTCCCCACGGCCCAATTGGCGCCTTTGGTTCGTGCCGCCGCATCGAAAACCGCAGGCCCAGCCTCCGTCAGATATACGGGCTCACTCTGCACCTTGTTGGGATGATCGAACGCCTCCCAGGTAGAAGACAGTGGCCTATCCCATATTGTGCTTGCACCCAATACACCATGCCACAAATCCCCTTCTTGCTCTTCGAGTGGCAGGCTGTCCGCCGAAACCGATGTATCGAGCCTCTCAATGTCCGGAAGAGGTCCAAAATCAAAATTGTTTAGAGCCGATAGCTTCAGTTCAAGTTTCAAATCATGTTTGGGCGCGTACGGATCGTCAAGGTTTGTCGCGGGAACTAAATTGTATCAGCCATTTTACTCAACGCGTTGGCAGCTCAGGCGTGACGACAGACCATCAAGTTGGAGGGGCGCAAAGAGCGATGATTGACATATCGTCGGATCTTCGAAGAAGCTGGATGATTTCCACAGGCTGTCGCTGCTGAACACATCGTGGGCGAAATCGTTGTCCTTCTCTGCCATGGAGCCTTGGTCGCGACTTGTTGTTGTGAGTGGTCTCTTAACTCCGCACTCCGCTCGGCGGCGGACGCCTACGGTGGACCATAACCGGGTTAACGGCCAAAAGGACGCCTTGGCAACCGCGTCGCGACCACTTCCGGAGCTCCACCTAGAGCTCGCGCTCCTTCCAGCACACCAGCCAACATCGCCCCATTCACGTACCCAATGCCGGATTGATTGCCAGCTGTCGTTACCGATGCCGCCCCGGAAAAGGGCCAAGGCCGCCGCGGCCTCAACCCCGTCGTCCGAAGTACAACAGAAACCACTGAACGAGAATGATGCAATCGAGCCACAGGGAGAACTGTCGGCGGACGATGGGGACGGCTTCAATGACCCTTGGACGGACGATCAAGAGACACAGTTGTTCAAGAGCATGATACGGTGGAAACCTACGGGTATGCCGGGGCTTCTTACCATGCTTCCTTTCCCGACTGACACCACAGGCCTTCACAAACACTTTCGCATGATTTCCATACATAATAACATGCGCTCTCTCGGCTTCGCGACCGAGGACGCGCAACACACTCGCATTCCAGGCGTCTGGCGAAAGCTTGATCAACTATACGACCTCCATGCCCTGGATGAACGAGAAATTGCGTACGCTTTCCATGATGCCCCAGATCCTCTTGATCCTGATGAGGCCTACAACATCCCGGAGTTTGAACTTCCTGAAGACGACTTTGGCGAGCTTATGTGGCACAGAAGGTTCCATGGGCCTGGATCCGCGGTCTCATCGTCTCCACCCTTCGTACCCATTGAAGAGGATAAGGCGCTCTATCATCCTGGTATTGGCTTACTTCGAGACCTTCCCGAAGGCGCAAAGTCACAAAGAGCCGGGAGTGCCTCGACGACAATGGCAACCCCAAAGAGCACGAGGAGTAAAAAACCAACGAGAAGTGCAACTACAAGAGGTGGCAAAGTAACCAGATCTGGCCGCAAAGCCCAACCTGCGCAATCGGAGTCCGCAGAGGAGGAGGGGGAAGAAGAGGAGGAGGAGGTAGAGGAGGAGGAAAGCGCTGAGTCTGAAGCGGAAACGGCGCCGAGCACCAGACGGACAAACAGGAGTGCCGCAAAGGCTAAGCCCGTTCCCAAGCGCACAAGGAAGCGATGAAGAAATGTATAGGGCCCGAATTCATGTCACGACAGGCCGATTAAGACACCGTATGCTTGTGATCCCTTGAACATATCAGATGGAACCCGCTCCAGGACAGCGGATTGGAAGATCCAACGGCTGTTCTCTCGCTCCTGTAGGCGCAGATTTAGGGTTGCCGGGGTCTGGTCTGGCTGCAGCCACTCCTTTCAATTAGGCACTGGTCTTCTAGGCTGGGGCGCCGCTGTCCGGCATGATGATTTTTGGGCCGGATTCGAGGCAGATGATCTCGTTTCCGGATAACTCCCTGATTCTCTCCTAGCATTGAGCAGGGGATAGCCGCACCAACATTAGGTAACATAATAGGAGGAGGGCCCCACTGGGTGTCGGTAGGATGACATTAGACTGGTAGACTGGTGCCCTACTTATCCATGACTCTCACGACGCCGACACAGTCGTTCCCGCGTCGCTGGGGCAGATAGTCGTCTTGCGTTCGGTGACTTTCCATTTCCGAGTGTTGTCAAACGCAACGAGTCGGCTTTCAAGTTTGATAGGCATAGATTTTCTAGGGCAACGGAATGTACAGCACAGATGACATCTAGGACGCACGCCTAGCTCCAAATTGACCAGTATCAGGCTTCACTGTTGTCCATCTTGCGGGTAGCCACGCCGTACAACGATTGATCAGTGCCCTGGGGCCAGTGCAACGACCAACATTGAAGCGATCCTTGTACAACTACTCGCCCGAATCTCTCGTCGAGATTGATGGCCTCGGATTCTGCGTCCTGTCAAATGGCTCTGCGAGAGCATAACGCAGCCTCCCTTTCACCGACACCGAGCACTCTCCTGTGGTGGGAGCTCAAGACCGGCCGTTTGCCATCAATGCCTTTTATCAGCCCTGGAGCAGCCCTTTTAATTGCCCCGTGCACCTTCCAGCTTCAGTAGCCAATAGGCGTGATGTAGCGGCGACGGTCCTTCCTCCTCTAAAAAGGCAGTGGTGAACCTTCTCTCCGCCACTCCACCTTCCACCCGGGGACATCACCTCTCCTCACGGGCGCACGCTCTTTCATCTACACTCACTCCTTGATCCAACACATTCACGCACACTTCAACCTCCATCATGAAGATCACTGTCCTTCTCGGCGCGCTCCTCGGTGGGGTGGTCACCCTCACCACCGCCGCTCCCCAGGTTCCAGCAGGGTCTAAGGCAGAGATTGGGGCCCGCACGCCAGTCGGCGATGCCGTGGCTACCGCCTGCGAGGAGTGCTCCAAGCGTTACAAATACTGCGTGGATGTAGGTCTACGGTTTTCAAACATTCTGCCTCCCCGACGATGATTTCTCGATGCTAACACTTGAGCTAGATGGCATTTGTTCCGGGTCTCACGAACTGTGAACGTATCTGCAAGGACCGGGTTATGGGAGCAGACAACGCGGTGCGTTTTGCAAAGGCTATTGCCCCTATGGCTGGTGACTGACACTACGGCAGTGCAAGTCCTGCGACGGCAGCTTCTATCCTGGCTTCGCTCGTGTGGCTCCCCCCATCAAGTACGAGCGGACGTAGCTTGCCTCGCTCTGTGCACATCTCTTTCCACAACGGCAATTTGTTTTTCAGCCACGATGAGCCTCAGTCCTGGGCAAGGAAGGCCACCACGGCGCTTGTTGGGATCGATTTGCACTATACCAAACGGAGGCAGGGCGAACACAGTGGCTCAAAACACAACACAATGACCAGGAGGTTGGCGTCCGGGGATCGATAAAGTTCGAGGAATTTGTACCGTCCCAAGGATAGACTCCATCCTCTGTGAATTCTTCAAAACTCGTGCATATCCGTGCCCTTCATGTGCACCTAACTCTTGCCCCATTTTACCGCATTATGGTCCCCACGCCACGAGTTGTCGAAGTGACGACCATTGGCAGCACGTTCGTGCCTAGGTCCCGCTGTTGAGAAGCAGCATCAATAACACATCAGCTGTGTCACAGTATGGTGCTCAATGGAAACCTTTTCGTTGACGGACTTATACGTATACCACAAATGCCCGGTCACGGACGTGTCTCTCGCATGGGCGCCTTCTACCTGCGTGCACCACGAATTGCAGAGAGTTCCAATAGACGAGGCAAAAGAGGACTCCTGTAACAAACCCGAAGTCGACCTAAGAGTTCCTAGATAGTCCGGCCTCCCCAGGCTTTCCAAGGTTCCATGGTTGTCCAGCGAGTATCATTAGTAGGACCAAACACATTTCCGTAAGTGGTTAGCCTTCCCAGATGTCTCACCTGGAGGGCTCGAACGCAACGGCGACACAAGACGATCTTCTCACGCCGCAAGCGGAATCACAGCACATGGCATCTTGCACCAACCCTTGGCTACTAGATTTTTCTCGGTTTATCCCAACCTCTGGCGGACACATGTATTCACCCTCCAAGAGCGCTCAGCGCCCTTCCGTCTCCACCGCTTCACAAAAGTCCACCTCAACCTTCGTATCGTGGAATTCCATGTTCAAGTCAACACTACCACCCAGACGTCCATGGTCGAGATCAACATCGATACGGAAGACACCAGAGCAGAAATCCGAGCAAATCTTGGCTAAGAGTCAACACAGGCTGGCTTGTGCATACCAGATCTGAGGTCCTTCATCTCAATGTTTACAAATTCACCATCAAATCCACATTGTTTCTGTACGCACTCTCTTGTTCAATATTCTGTTTGGTGGTCGCTTTCTTCCACTTTCCCCACGTCAACCAAATTGGGTTTCCCCATGACCTCATAGGTAATTGTGTTGGTCATGCGTGTCCCGAGCTCATGATGTGCAAACGGTGAATGCGGGACATCCCACGGTTGGTCGCTGCCTGGGAAGCACTTTGTCTGTTTCTGCATCAATTCGAGTCCTTTTCACACACCGCCGAAAGTCGCGTTGGCTCGTGCTTAACTCTCCCAACCCCATATAGTGTCTTGCTCCCGCCGCTCATCACTACCACTTATCTTACACCCCGTTCTTCGTGTCCGTGTCCCTGCAGCCCTGTGGCAGCGCCGCTTGTGTTTGGCTCAACACCGAGTACAAGCCTTCAGCATATCCAACATCCAACCTTGATTGCTATTTCCAAAGCATTCCATCGTACGATATCAGCAACAACCTTCTCTGGTGACGAACACAATCTTCCCGTTGTCACTGCCAGGCATGGATGCCCGTGATAGCCACGCAGATGGATCTGCTCAATGGTAAGCTAATAGTTCCTCTCACGAAAGCTCAGGCGCCTCGGAGCCAGCTATGCGTCCCCCCGCTCGTCTTCTCAGTACATCTGACGATGTTTGTAGTGATTTTGTCGATACCGATGAGCAAATGGGCGAGTTTGCAGATTTACACAACGATCCCCATCGCCACGGCCCTCCGCCCATGCGCACATTCAACAGATGCCCATCAAGCCCTCATGACCACAAGCCTCTGGCCTGCTACGATTCGGACTCTGACACAGGGCCCGACTCTGGAACGTTGGGTGGCGTGGAAGCCAACACAACAGCCTCCAACAAGTGGGACCGCATCGAAACGACACCATGTTCTGAAAGCCCCGATTCCCCCTTCTTTGAACCCGAGTCTACATCATACGGCGCGGAGTTTGACGGCTTCCGCAACGTCCAGCCTACCACGCCGACCACAAGAATTACCAATAATGGCCACGAAATGACTCCACTCCTCGAAGAGGCCCATTCACCTCTTTTCGAACCTGAAACTGCCTCGTACGGGGGTAAATTGGGCGGTACCAACGATTCTCGACCCACTACTCCCATGGTGATGGAAACGCAGATGCTGGAGAGCTCCACCAGGTCGGCCCAGCAGAAAGGCGTCCCGATCTTTCCTCGTGCGAACCCCAGGAAAGCTGGATTGCAAGGGAAGCGGCTCCCACTGCCACTGGGCACGCGTCCAGGTGCTAGAAGAGGTGGACCGGGCAGGAGTGTCGAGGATGATCCAGAGAATCACATAATCAAGGATCTTCGCGTGAACAAGAGTTATACGTGGGACGCCATTGCGAACAAACTCAACGAAAGGCGCATCGCTGAAGGGGAGCCTCCTCGATGTACCGCTGCGTCAGTATATAGTCGCTTTGTACGGAATGCTCCCCGCATCGCCGCGTCTAAAGGTGACCATGGCTTCAACCCACGAGACTACATGCACCTACGACAGCCCCAAAACTACCCTCCTAGTCATGACCATGTAGACATATCCAAGAAGCGAACCCGTGCGGAGGCCAATGACAAGATACCTCGCGAGTTAAGAGGCAACGTTCGTCAGATCACCGCGAATGGTGAGGACCTTCAGTCTCCCGAGAAAGCGGCCAGATTCATGGAAGCCGTCGAGATCGCAACCCAGCAATTCTGGATGACTGTAAGGGATCTTATGGAGCAGTTTACAGGCCATGTTTACGATCCCGAGGACCTCAAGAAGCACTTCGACACCACCTAGGTTTGTGTGATCATCACCATCACCATTGTATGGACAGATGGACCCCGGCCGATTTCTTCAGGTGTTTTACCAACGATGGCGCATACCATCACCTGATCTCATCTAATATTCTAACATTCAGGTGGTTCACCGGGCTCTGGGATTGGTTATCATCCGCAAGTCTTTCTTTGGACGATTTCTGATCTGCGGCACTTTCTTCTCTTCTCTTCTGTTCTCTTCTCTTTTCTTCCCTCTTCTTTTCTTTTCTTTCCTCGGGACTTGACGCGTCACCAGTGCATGCACCCGGGCCGTTCCCTGGCAAATACTAGGGTAAGGTGGAGAATTTCCTCCTCAATCTTGACTATTTGGGACTGCGTCTCGGCCAGCCGGAGCCATTGCTTTGACATCACCTGGGGTTATGGGTGCATTGGGAGGGACATATTCCGGCGAGTGTACTAGAATCACAGAACAAAATCTACAATCATTGGAAGGGTTAGTGCCACATTCGGCGTGAGGTGCATTGTGAACTATGTACCGTGACTGTTTTTTGCAGGATGATATGGCGCCCAAGCCGCTGAGAATTCTGGACTAATATACCACGCATAGCCTTCTATGTTGCCCAATGATGACGATGAACTGGACCAAGCGAGTTGCATATCTTGCCAAAGTAACGATGGGAATCTACACACTAGCACTCTCGCGCAGGTGCGTATAGGGTCATTGGTCACGACGTTCTATAAGTGGGGAGATAGATACTGTAGACTACAGAAGCCGACTTGTTGCCCAGGGTGAGTGGGAGGCATCGTTCGATTGCGCGGGTGAAGACGGGTGGTCATTTTGTGCCCCGGCGTATGAAAGGCGAACGTCGATGCAGTACCCACATGATGGATAGGAAACGGTTCGATAGCAGAGGAACATGGATAATACGGGTACGGCAATGTGCCCGCGGTCGCTCACGCCACATGTAGAGACGAGCACATTAGATGGTTCTCTCTCCGTCCATTCTTAAAATATTGTCCAAGACTGTTTGCACATCCACCATACCTGTGTAGCTAGGGACGGTGCGGAGAAGCCTGTCAAGCGCGAGCTGAGCGGATAGAAGGGGCCAATAGGATTCTATCCCTTTTCACACCACTAGGCCGGGAGGAGACATGATTGATAACGTACACAGTATAACGCCTCCTCGAGAGTTTCTGAAACTAGGAGCTGGGAATGACATCACAGTCACACCATCATATTGCCTCCCTCCCCATCCGCAGAGGTGAGCGTGGCCTGCGATCCAGGGGAAAGGAGGAGGGAGAAAGCAGGACAGTGAGAGCGAGCCTGATATTACAATTACAGTATGCAGATACTGTGTATGTCACCCGGACAATGATCAACACAGGACAAGTACCTTGAAGTGGAGAAAGCTGTGGAGACGATCCGATCGGATGGAGCCGAATCTTGTAATGTATGGGACTCCAAGGTTGAAGCCTTGAAGGGAAGGGGCCTACACGGGGAGACGCGAGCCTATAGATGCCAACAATAATAAAATGTTACGATAGATCGATGGCCGGAGGCAGGTAGCGCAGGAGGGTGGTTCTCGTCCTCGTCCTTTGCCGATTATTTCCTTGCAGGTGATGGGATGATGACGGGACGAAAAGCAAAAACAGCTCAAGCCTCATCTCCTTCTGAGTTCTCTACCTTGCACCTTGCACCTGGCTACCTTCGGCTTTAGCCCTTATTGATATGAGTTTTCGCCCGCTTGCACGTCTGCGCAGCCGAGCCGTGAGTGAGCATGGGGTGCTGGGTGCCACAGTGCAATAATCGATGTACCCTACACTGTTTACTGTGTGGTCACCCCGCATCCAACTATAGGGTGGCTGGATGGACGCCAGTTGGAGCTGCTCGCGGCGCCATCCGATGTCGAAAAAAAAAAGGAACCTCCGACCATCCGACCAGAAGGCTCCAACGGCGCCAGCATCAGCGGGGGGTTGGGGGAGGG
Organism: Westerdykella sp. P71; assembly: GCA_019022765.1. Taxonomy (NCBI): domain Eukaryota; kingdom Fungi; phylum Ascomycota; class Dothideomycetes; order Pleosporales; family Sporormiaceae; genus Westerdykella; species Westerdykella sp. P71. The sequence continues at coordinate 2,439 of JAFHBW010000311.1, read as the reverse complement.
GGAACGGTGATTACTGGACACTGTTAGTAGTGCTGTAGTCAGTACTCCGTACCCCAGGCATGACCACCCCGACCCCAAACGACCGTCCCCATCCCCGTCCCCGTCAGCGACAGTCTGACAGATGCGCAACACCACACCACCCACGCTCCAGCTCCCATACCGCCATTCCACGGCCAAAGAGCGTCCAAAGAGGCACACGTGGTCCACTTTGGCGGTTGCGAGCCGTGCCTGCTCCAAGCCTCCAAGGTACTCAGTGCCACCTCCCTCCCCAATAATGCCCCGGTCATCCTAGGGTATCCCAGAGGGCGGTCCGCGTAACCCGCAGACGCTTCGTCGAGCGTCCATAGGGTCAAAAATGAGTGGAGTGAGTGGAGTGAGAGTACACTCACTAGACGCTGGACTTGCATTTTCCGAGTCGTCAGGCGCTCGCCATAGATTTTCTACACAGTATAATTCCCTCGCCATTCCGCCTTTCGATCGTCTAGTGCTGCTCTCCTGGACCTCGGAAACGCTTCTCCTACCCCCCCCCCCAAAAATCCACTCCCTAAGCATTCTCGTGAACCCCGCCAGCCCTTGCTTGCACTGTGCACAGCACTGGACCGAGGCCACTGCTGACATCATAACACCATAAGACCTGGGCTTAGCTTTGTCCAGATTTCTCAGCGTTGCACGCTCCGGCATCTTCTGGCGCCGTTGTTGGACTGTTATAAGAAGCCACCCCATCGCTCCCCATCTTCAACGGGCCAGCAAGGTCCCTCTTCCCCACCCTGGAACTACTAGTCGTCTCGCTTCCACATTTTACCAACACCGAGAACTCGACCACCGTTGACCTTTTTCGGCATTCGTAAGAATATCCGTACGACGTTAATTCTTCCTACCCAAACACAACCCGGCCAGCCAGGCGAGACACGATCCAACGACGGCTCTGGATCCAACAGGACACGACCCCCCTAAGATTCTTGGACTACTATCAAAGCCAAGCTCCGCCCCATAGACGAATTGTGCAATTCATCAAGCGAATTTGTCCTCTCCCCCCAGAAGCGCCGTCATTTCCTTTCCCAACACCAAAGTGGTCACTTGACACGCAGACTATCCCCAATTCAAGCCTCCGCACCCACGGGACCAAAGAGCTTGGACCGGACACTGAACGCCAAGTCGAATTCCGAATCCTATAGGTAGGCTCCATCTTCACCTACCGTCGGCTCCGTAACCTTGTCGGTCAGCCCTGTATAAAAGAAGCACAGCACCTCGCATTTCCAGGGGGCGACGCTCTTCCTACATAAACCCCACTATCCCTCATCCCTCGTACAAGTCTACAAACACCACATAGTGACCGCCACCATGAGCGCCTCAGGACCCCGCTACCACATCCCTTTCCCCCGCACGTTCCTCGCCCTCAATGCTCGAGAGAAGAAGACCCCCAACAACAACGATGGTGTCGTCGTCTCTCCCACTACCGAGATGATGACACACAACTTCCTCTCCAACCGGCCCGCCCCTCGCTCCTCTTCCTTTTCCTCGGACACGACTTCAGGCTCCTCTGTGGCTAGCCCTCCGGCCTCCCCAGAAGCTAAGCCAGTCGCTTCGTCCACACTGGAGCAGAAAGCCCCTACCTTCCTTCAGCTCAACAGCAAGTTCACGCCGCCGTCAACCACTGGCGTGGGCTTGAAGGTGGAAACCGGCGGGTTCTTGTCGAACAGGAAGTAAGCGGGGACCGCCAACTTCCATGGGATGGCAAGGGAAACAAACCATGGCCGCCATGTAACGACGTGACGAATCTCCTTGGTCGACTTTTCAACACAGGTATGGATGGAGTATAATCAGAGCCGCTCTCCCAGCAGCGAGCCGGATGTTCAAATCGGAACTTTGTTTTGTGTCCAGTGGTATTTGGTGCAATATCTACCTACTACATACATGTTTACCTTGGATTCCCATCTTCGCTGCCCCGTCTGTGGGTGTGGTTGAACTCCTTACGTAGCGAATTGCAAAAGGTTTCGGTTTACATTACATGATCGCCACGAGGGACCAGGCCTTTTTCTTTTCTTTTCTTTTTCTTCTGGTGCTACCGTACATGCTCGTTCGGCTAAAGAGTAAAGTTGGTGTTACACCGCAGATTGGACATGCCCGCTCCGACAGCAGGGATCTCTGAAATGAGTGGATTGCTGATTGCTGGATTTCAATTGACATTGTCCATGCTGCGGACCGGTGCCACCTATGTAGATACTCCAACGCCCCCATATCTGTACGGAATGAGTAGTTCAGACGGAGAGCCTTGGAATGGTCTCTTACCAATCCACACCCTTCACCACATCCCACGACCATGGAAGCAACAAACCCAGCGCCTCTTCCCTCTCCCCTTTCCTCTTTCCCCTCGTCTCCCGTCTCCCGTCTCCCGTCTCCCGTCTCCCGCGTTCCGTCCCCATCTGCACTCTCCTGCCC
>JAFHBW010000032.1:0-124338 GCA_019022765.1 Westerdykella sp. P71 | reverse complement strand
GGGTGCGATATCGTATGCCAGCGTGACAGGCCTCCTCAAAAGCGCGAATCTCCACGGCAATCAATTCAACTGGGTTGCTTCCATATTCTTCTTCGGGTATGTACCAGTAGTGTTCCAATGGGTAATCGGCCGCTGACAAAACGTGCAGGCAGCTCGCTTTCGAATTCCCCACCATCAGACTGATCCAGTTCTTTCCTTTGGCAAAGTATGTCTCCGTCAACGTCACAATCTGGGGCATCATCCTTGCGTCCCTCGCGGCATGCAAGTCATACGGTTCCCTGCTTGCATGTCGGTTTCTCCTGGGAGCGGCCGAGGCCGCTGTCGTCCCGGCCTGGGTCGTCTTCACATCCCAGTGGTACACGAGGAACGAGCAAGCCTTCCGCGTCGGCATCTGGTTCAGCGTGTGTGGTGCAGCGCAGATGTTTGGCGGCTACTTTGCCTATGGCGTCGCGACTCACGTCGGCTCGGATCCACACGCCGCTCTGAGAGGCTGGCAGGTCATCTTCCTCTTTCTTGGGCTTCTCACGTCCGTGATCGGGATCAGCTTCTGGTTCATCATGCCCGACTCCCCCGAATTCGCTGGATTCCTGTCCCCGGAAGAGAAGGCTGCGCATGTCGAACGCATACGCGGAAACGAGCAAGGCATTGGGAGCCGAGCGTTCAAGTGGGACCAATTTTGGGAGGCCCTCTCCGATCCCATGACCTGGCTGTATACGTTCTGGGTCTTCGCAGCCAACATCCCAAACTCCATCGCTACCTCCTTCGGAAATATCCTGGTCAAGGGTATGGGTTATTCCTCGCGGGAGTCTTTACTTCTAGTCACCCCACTTGGCGCTTATGAGATTGTCGCTCTCGTAGGCTTAACCTGGATTGCCATGAAGACGGACCAGCGTCTCTTTGCATGCGTCGCAGGCCACATCCCCGCAATCGTTGGCGCGATCCTCATGGCCACCACGGAAAAGGCTGCTGCATTGGTGGGGTACTACCTCTCTGGCGGCGTACCGATTGGCTGGACCACGATTCTAGGATTGCAGGCGTCCAATGTCGCGGGCTCGACGAAGAAAGTCACTGTGGCGGTCATCGGGACTATTGGATACACCGTGGGCAACATCATTTCGCCACATACGTTCCAGGCAAAGGACGCGCCCAGGTATTTGCCAGCGAAGATTTCCATCGTCATCATTTATTTCTTGATTACCGTGGACTTGCTCATCATGCGATGGGTGTTTGTGCGGAGGAATCGGCTGCGAGATGAAGAGAAGAAGGCGAAGGGAGAGGAATGGTCAGTCGAGGAGAACCACGAGTTTTTGGACCAGACGGACTTGCAAAATCGGGAGTTCCGGTACGTCTTGTAAGATTCGCGTGATCCCCAAGAAGTATCGTTGTATTCTATTCATTGCTTTGCGTGTCGGGGAGGAGGTTCCCGTTGATAAAATGAACATAGTCGATGCTAAATGTATATCTCACTACTACCATCACCATCACAACAACCGCCGCGAGGAGCGGAGGAGCGAGGGAACGATTGACTCCGATGCCGAACACAGGAGAGACTTCGTAGTGCTCGTCGAGCGAGGCCTTTGTACCCCTCCTGCAAAACACACTGCACTTGGCTCCAGCGGCCCCAAGGACGAGGCAACCATCACCTGGATCTTCCGTCAGTGTATTCGCGACACTGACTTCTACACTGCGGTGGAGACGCCCTCCGCGACGTCTGACACCACCATGCATGCTCGACCGCTCAAGCCGACGCCGCCTGGTTCCCTCAGAATTCTCTTCTCCACGGCAGCCGGCGCAAGATTTGCCTGGGCGAAGTGAGCCAGTGGTCTCTGGGATGTAGTTCACGCTCTGCAAGACGCAACCGGCTGCCGTCCACGCTCAATAACGCTAGGCCATGGCCTTCCTCGACCGGGCGTATGCTAAATGGATAGCCAAGCTCCGGCAGGAAGACGAGGCAACTTACTATCGTTACAACCCGGGGGGAAGGCAAGCTGCACTCCCAGGCCAACAGGATCACTGTACGCCGAAGCAGAAGGCAGGGCGACGTTATTGGGTGATTTCAACCAACGTCTGAAGCGGCCGAGTCGCTGTATGTCGCAGCCCAGGGACTCAGGTTGTGGAGCCTCCGAGGCCTCCTACCACATGATCGCATCGCCAATACGTGGGTTGAACAGACCCTTCGGGCGCCGGAGTAGGACATATGGCTGGGCGTTGTCGAGCATGGCCGTCCTCAGGGTCATAGAAGCCAGTGGCAACCTCAACGCGTAGGTCGGATGGGACGACATTGCGTATGGCCCAATCTCTGAGCAAGCGCCACTACACATCGAGAGTAATTGGCAAAGAACAGCACGGAATAATGAGGTGTGGGATTGGTAGGAGGTGGACAGCGAGGAGGCGCGCATCAAAGAGGAGGAGGATGCTCCGTCCCGCAGTAGCCTGCTAGGTCTGCATGAAATCTTCATACCGTGCAACATACCGCAGGATACCCTTCGGTTGCACCCGCGGAATTGACATCAGGGTCACGGCTGTGGAGCATAATGATATGAGACTCTCGCTCGCTCCAGTACCATCACATACTCTGTCAAGCACTGGCTGGGTCTGCTCCAATCCTAATCTTTCTCGCTCCAATCCTTATTTTTTTTTCCTCACTCGCTCCTACGGCACTCTCGCGCGGGCCACGGACATGTTCTTTCTCTATGGTCACTTCCTCAATCTCTCTTCATGATCTAAGCCTTTTCTCCTTCACTGCACGTCTCCTCCTGTATCGCTGCCTTCGACTCCCTCTCGGTCACCCACCACCCACGCGATCGCAGTTTGCTTCTTCACCTGTGCTCCTTTCCAGTCTCTGCAAACGTGAAACCAGGATTAGAGCGCGGATCCTACACCACGACGTTACGAGAGCTTCATCTCCTTGGATGCACATGCTGTTCACGCGCGAAACGGTTGTACAATGCGGGGAATTTATCACGCCTAATTTTCAATGAAGTCGACATCGCCTAGACGCGTAACGAGGGCGCCCGCATTTCAGTGAGCTCTCTCTCCATACTGCTGTTCTCTAATCCATCATTCCACGTTTATGCGACATAGGTTGTATAATCATTGGCACGGATATATCGAATTGCATGGATCGTCCCCGATCATGCGATGTTAAAACCTGACATAGGTCGGCTTCGTATTTACGAGCTGAGAACTAGAATCTTGCAGTACAAGCTCATGATTTCTTTCCGCCGCCCAGAAATACGACCGGTTTCGTGACGTGGCCCCACGAGCCTGCAGCAGAACTCAGCTCGCCTGTACGGAACCTTGTGCGGTCACCCCAGATAGACACCAACACATCAGCTCTCAGTTCGTGGGACGATCAGGAGATCCAAATCAAGATGATATTCCTCGCGCCTCCCAGCCGCTGTTATGGCGAAATCCCCGATACCGCCCGCAGCGTAAGTCCGACAGAACTACGGTATGGAGTGCATTGCTAACTGCATCCTCAAGCTCAAAACGTTGGTTGAAGAAACGAGTAAGAAACGGAATGAAGTGGAAAAAGAACTGGAGAAGTCCGTTAAAGCGCTCAGCCCCGATGGTACGATTGAGGATATTACAAAACAGCTCAAAGCCGTGAGTCTTATACATATACCTCCTGCTGGAAATGTGGACCTGACTTTCTTCTAGGTCGATGATGCCCAACGGAACCTGCAAATGGCTACAAACGCATGGAACGCGAAGAGGATGGCCCTCGCTCGTGCAAAAGCTACTGACACAAAATCTGACCAGACGTTCTTCGAGAGTAACATCGCGAGACTGAATGCTGAACTCGCCGATCTGAATGCACGTCTAGTTCTTGCCAAAAAAGCAAGAGAGGAAAAAGTGGCGCTGGCCCAGGCTATTCACGGCGAGTTGAGCGTTGGCGACTTAGCAACTAGGAACGCTGCTGCCAGCATGGGGGGAGGTTCCCGTTGGCAAGAGATCGCAATCACCCACACCCTGCAAATTTCGAACCACAGCGCTACAACATCCGGTTCCGCCTCTTCGCGTAGGTGGAACACGAATCTGTGGCTTGCTAGTGGCGGCGGGTCGAACGAGTCTAGCGAGGCTTCCCTCACAACTTATAGCAAGGACGGACAAATCAACCTCGAAATAATGATGAAGGCTACATTAGTTACAGTCGATCGCAGCTGTTGGTTCCAGCCTCAGCTTTTCGACAACTCAAAAGGCTACATACGGAATAATTCTGCTATGAGCTTCACAAATTACGCCCCTGGCCAAACTCCCGAACAGATTGCACGTCCCTTTCATGGAGAGGGACGACCCGATCCAATTGCCGACAGCATGTTTCCAGCGTACCCCGTTGGCTACATTATTGTCAAAGACGCGTTGATCAAGGTATCAAACATTAACGCTGAGGGGGCAGAAGCGAAGAAGCATCTCACGGAGCAATCGCAATCATCGGGGGGTTTCCTGTTCTTCAGCTATAACAAGGTATCGAGCCATTCGAAAGACACCAGCACAGCATCCTTTGAGATCGGAAAGGATGGCATGTTGGTTCGCATCCCAGGACCCCAAATCTTGGGATATATACAACAGATCGTTCCAAGGGACGAGTTAGCTGGTTATGATCCCAGCAAATCACTGGCGAAGGAGTTCTACCTGCCGCCAATGCCCACTCCAGATCTGAGCAAGAACCATACGATTTCGGCACCCGATTCATCCGGCGCGGCGCACGACCTTGGTCCAGACATTGACAATCATGGCGCAAATCGTTACTCAGGCTTCAAGTTCGATGTTAAGGACACGTCCATGACTCCCGTAGTTGCGACATCAAGACCAAACCCAACATCCGCCGACGAGAGTTCACATTACGGGTCTTTGAAATCTCTAAAACCAGCTGAATCTTCGGAAGATACTGGAAGGGAAGGTGACGGCAAAGCTCAGCGTGAGGAAGAAGGGCGCCGTGATGGCGAGTCAGCCGAACTAGTTGAAAAAATACTTGCCAGGATGCCCGCTGATAACGGTGAATTCCGGAAATCGCTCGAAAAAATGCTACAGTAATTGCGACGTATGGGAAGTCCTTTTCATTGTGGATCAGTTTGGCGTTCGGTCTGAATTGCATAACCCTCTCCGCTCATCCACTTAAAGCTTCGATATGTCTTCAAATTGCACATTCCGATATCTTGAGTAGTTGGTACAAGTTATTTCATATTCAAGACTTCGAGTTCCCTTAATGCAAGTGTTCAGTCATTGTTCCTTCAGACCATACAGTAGGCCAAGGGGAGGCAATTCCCGGGCCCCACTTATTGGTTGCGGGCAACTCATCCCGACAACCTGGCTCATCGTGCTTCAACAACGGAAGCCAGTAGATAGCGGTATGTACGCAATATAGGATTGATTGTCGGTATACAGAAAACATGGCCCCACAAATGCTAGAGGGAGGGGTAGGTTCTCAGTAATGGCTGCGGGACCTTTATATCTCATCAGCTGCGACAATTGTTTCTCGCTAGTTCTTGTCTCGAAGTCATTCGGAATTCCTCAAAGATTCAGTCGTTGTAAACTCCAGGTATGCTGTGGAAAGCGCTCTTCCTATCTCTGCTAGCCGAGAATGGGTACTGTCAGAATGCGCTGTACCCAATGCTCCGCTTTCAATGCTCCCAACTCGTTCATGATCGCATAGATCCACTTGTCAATCCCGGGGTGGCCCCTTCTCCACATCTTCATCAACTTGTCGGTGGCAACTCATTGCGGCCATCAATGATGTATCCAGAGCACGACCTACCTTCTCTCTCCACGTGTACGAGCTGTACATTTTCGGAAGACTTCTCAAACTATTGGACTGCGGTCCTGTATTTCCGCGCGCGAAACGGAACTTTCAAGCGAGTCCCGCAGGCTCCGGGTTTGCAGCTAAAAGGCAACGGCGGCATCACTGTATATTACATCCCACAAGGCGGCGCCGTAAATCAGACCAATGTCACGGCCTTCAAACCAGGGTTCCGCATGCTAGTCGGTAATGCAATGGGAACCACACCCGGACCGGATCGGAAAGTTTGCCATCGTTGCATGCCAGCACAGGGGGAAATGAGCCATCTCAACTGCGCTGCACCAGACGCGCAGTCAATGCCTACGGGATTCTGTGAGGGTGGAATACGCACCGTTATCACCTTCCCCACATGTTGGGATGGTGTCAATCTTGACAGTCCGGACCATATGAGCCACGTCGCGTATGCGATAGGCTCCAAGGCGAACGACGTAGGCCCGACTGGAACTTGTCCCCCAAGCCATCCCGTCATAATACCGCAAGTGATGTACGAGGTACAGTGGGATGTGAGTCTCAACCCTTTCTTTGCCACTGGCCTATTCGAAACTTAATCGTTAACACATGTGTTGGCAGACAAGGTCGTTCAATCACAAGGACTTGTGGCCTGAAGATGGCTCCCAACCTTTTGTCTGGAGCACGGGCGACAGGTGAGATATGCTCTCGTCGTCTATCGCCTTCGCTTTGCTGACCCGACCAGTCATGGATATTCAAACCACGGCGATTACGTTTTCGGTTGGAAAGGCGATTCTCTCCAACGTGCTCTGGATGCCCGCTGCACTGGAGACACCTGTAATGTCCTTGAGCTACAAACCACAGAGCAAGCAATGAAGTGTACCGTCCCACGCGTCGTCAACGAAGATATTGACGGATGTGAGTATACTCTCCCGGTTACGGTCCGCTGCTTGGCGTACACTTACTTGAGTACAGGGCTTGACGCGCTCCCCGGGAATCGCACCCTTTTCTAGGCGTATCTCAAATCACGAATGTACATTTTGCGTAGTGGTAAATGGCATGCTCAGTGGTAGAAATAGATAGACTGTCATAGCTTCTCACATTCAAACTGAAACGGAGAGAGCGTATTCTTCACACTCTTTTACAAAAGCGGCGTCGTTCACTACGCATCTCGATCGCCGTTTTCCACGAATGGCAAAGGCTTCGGGTTTCGCCATGTATCGCAAGGAAGGAATCTCCACGCACCCCTATGCTTTCTGCCAAAAACATAATGAACTATCCACGCCGATCCTGTGGGCATTTTCGGCCATTCATTTCCACCTTCGAACGTCTTATCGCAAAGTCCCAATACCATGGGTGGGACGACAGCTTTGTCCTGTTTCCCCGCATCGGCCTCACACTGCTGGTAAATTTCCAGCAATCTCTGGCTGTCTTGTGTCGCTGCTGAAACTTTCTCCATACCCCATAATGTACCAATCTCATCTGCAAGGTGGTTACGGAAAGGGGTTGCGAAGCTATCCACAATTTCCCGAACGCGCGAGCCAGAATACTCCCTTGATGGGGTATTGACCGCATAGTCTCTGAGGGCTTCCAGACCTGGAGAGAACGCATCATGCTGCGCGACGTTGGTCTTCAACGATCCAACGCCTGGGACGGATTCAAAGAGGGGAAACATCGTGGCTTCCTCAATGCGATGATGGTGTATGACCCAGTCCGTCCAGGAAGAGACAAAAAACATAAAATCGGGTACATATGCCTTGGGAATATTGGGCGCTTGGAGATAAATTGCATTTAATCCCCGTAGCATTGCATTGTGTGCGAATGCCATCTCATTTGCGATGTAGTGAGCGGGGTGGTCGCCCTTCGCATGTTAATACGATGGGAGAAAATTCTCGGCTCGACACTCACAATTGATTTGGTGGCACTGGGGGTCTCTAAGAGACTGAATGGCTGGTCCGCCCATTGCGATAAAGACGCCATGGTATAGCTATGGGCCAAGGCAGATGAAATTGAGAATGAGAACTGGTTACGCTAGGTTAAAAGCTCGCTGGACTCCGCTCGAAGGGTACGCTGATCGACAGCTGGCTGCCCGCTCCCACTCATATATCGTAACCCCATGGGGCGCAGCGGGGCAAAGCCTATCCGTGGCCATGGTGTTAGAGGACCTGCTGAGGCGGATTGTGTCGGGCGCTGCAGGCACGGTCTGGGGCCTGGTTGGCAGAAATATCGTGGGAATGCATGTTTAGGTACGATGGAAGCGTTTAGGACCAGGATGGCGGGGAAGGTAGCAATGGTGATCCCAAATCACTAGTCAGTGGTTGGTGTCGCACCGGAACTGTTATTGCGGTACGGATGCAAAGATGCGCATCAACAAATGGTGTCATGAACGCATGCCTCCTAGCGGCGTCGCCAATGTGGCACAGATTTCCATGCAACGGAGATTGCGAGAATCAATCACTTTTCGGAGTCCGAGGGCTGTCAACAAGGCTATAATCGGATTAGGGTTACTGAAAATCTGCATTTACTGGTGTGTAACGCGTATCTGCATGAACACCTTTCGTTCAAGGTTGGAGCGGCATTAACTACATGGTGGTTGACCTATGTCCGTAACGTTACACGGCAATCTCGCCGTCTTTGGTTTGGGCGGGCATTTGAAAGTGAAAACCCATTGGCCCAGAAACTGCCTAAACAGAATTGCATTCCATTTCTAAATGATTTGCCTTGTCGAATTGTTATGGGCCGGGCTCTGAGATGTTCCTTCATTGTCCCGATGAAGTTCCAAGTGACGGCTACCCAAACTTAGCAGAAAACCAGACGCGCAATAGTGGTATGCTAGACAATCTGAAGAGCTAGATTCTAGACTTTTTAAACTTCTTTCCGTTTTGAGATACAAAGTTAGTATAGGCGAGAGAGACTCGCTTCACTATATGTATCGGCTTGACCACCATAGGGGTGGCAAAGTTAGGAGTGGTGGAAGTGTCGAGTTTTTTAATTTTGACTGGCGAGGATGACTCTATTTTGAAGCGGGAAAGGGCCCAAGGGCTATTTATTCTCCCGTACTAGAGAACCAAAGGAGGGCTCGGCACCCCGGTGCACATTTGAATCACACTGTAAATTTTTAACAAACTACACCACACACTTCGATCGATTTTAACAGAGTAAATCGTTGACATATCCCATTTCAGCTAGACCGAAACAAACTCTAAGTTGGTGGACGATAGAAAGAAGTGTTATGTTGCCAACGGCCTCCTGTTGAGATGGGAGACAGAAGAGTTAAGCTTGCAATCCCAAACGTCTCTACACTTGGACTGGGAGAGACTTCAATGTGGCCCCAGTTTTCGACTGTTCCCATGCGCTATGTTGGTCGTTCGCCCAGGCGTCATGAAGCTCATAGGATTCTGAGCCAGAAGGCTTCAGTGAGGATGTTCCACTTGGCGTAGCGTAAACCTTGGACCGGAAAAGTGATCTCAGTGAGGCCAAAATTGATCTGTCCTTTATTCGCGAATTGATGAAAGAGGACAGGGCAGGCACGCAGCTACATACGATGGCGATATTGATCTCGATAGCACTATGCCAATAGTCAATACCAGAATGTAGTGGTTGGAGGACTTATCATACGAGGAAGCGTCATAGGCACCTTCGTTCCAGTTCGTGTCTTTCCCCGAATTCAGTTGTAGACGATAGTATAGGCTTACACAGCTAGCTATAACGGCGCTTGCAATTGGTTAGCAGAGAGAAGTATTCCAGAGTGGGCTACTTACAAAGTCCCCGTAAAGAAAACTATAAAGAGGCCTAGTTTCCTTTCATTAGTAAATGAAGGCTGAGGATGATTGGAAACGGAAGAAGGAGACCATATAGATCAAGAATGATGTTGCCGACGCCTTGCACTATAGCGTCAGGCTTTCCTTTGCTGCACCTCTCGAAGGTCGTCATATCCGTCCACTGTTGCCCATGTCGTGGTATGCACAGAACAGCGACTAGAGGTGCTGTATGGACGTATATAAGAAAAGCCGCCACCATGCCTCCAAAACAAGACCAACGGAGCCAGCGGACACTGCTAAACAGCCGTTTGTAGAGCAGAAAAATTGGTACACGAGAGAAAAAGAAAGCCAATGGGTTCATCAAATTCTGCGCGAGGCTTAACTAAGACATGTCATTAGCTGCTGACACAGAGTTGTCAAGATCTTAACACTACCTTCCAATATCTCTCATCGGCAACCATCCAAGCTAGAGGTACGTCCCACATATGCCTCGATGCGTAACTCACTGCAAAAATCTTTTAGCCGTGAAGAGCCGACAAAAGTTCTAAAGGGACAGACAATGTATAAGGATGGCCATGTAAGCAAAGGAGAAAAACTGAAGGGGGTTAGAGCTTGCTTCATCGTGGCCGTTTCTAGGCCAGTCGGACGTACCGTTGCTGCGACGCAAAAATCTTACGGTGTTAGTCGACTAGTCCCAATGCGATCGGAGGAATGGATACTAACAATTCTCGAGCGTTGGTGTTTTCGTAATTTTGAAAGCTACATAAAGTCGAATTGTAACAAAGATAGTCGTTAAAGCTATCATCGTAGAACATGTCCCGATAATTGCAGCTTGTTGAGAAGCTGCGCCAGGACCAAGAACAGGAATGGTACCCTCCGGTGGCTCCGCTGCGGGGATGGTGTTGAGGTCTGCCGTGACCATTCTGATTATAATAGAAGTGAATGGATTCAATTGCAATCAGTACAGAAAGTGTGCTTCAAATGAATCGGACGTCCTCCTGACGGAAAGCAAGCTCAAGATATGGATTGATGCCTTCAAGTGGATGCAATTTATCGTCCTCTACATAGAAGGCGCCTTGTTATGTGATGTGTTGGTATCACATCAAATGCGGGCAAGAGCAACGCCGGACTTCACTCCCTGGTTTCATGGAGGTAGCAATCTTCGGACTTCAACATGACAACATCTGCACTGTGCCGCAATATCTCTGGGACTAGCCCTTTTTATCCTCGTAGAGGCAGCCGCCGTGGTCGGAAATTTTACAAATGCTAACCGTTCAGCGCATTGCCATTGGGTCTCACTATTTTCCGGTTCCATGTGCCCCGTACATGAAGCGCTCCTAAGCACGCTATAGCTACCCAATTACCCGAGGTCAAGGCATCCATTCTGAAGCTAACAGTGCATAATAAGCGTTTCTGTATCTAAAAACCACTTAAAAGTGCCTTAGGGAAGGGGGCAAAAGAGACCAATAGAAACCCCCTACGATTTTGGCACATACGCAGAGCAGACACTATCCTCAATCAACGCAAGCTCGTACGTGAACGAAAAAGTCTTTTTGGTAGAAAATCCCATGACAACGACTCTCCCACGGTCTCGTCGGTCGAACCAAAGTCACGTCCCACCGTCGGAAAACCTGCCGTCCGTGGTTAGTGAAAAGTAAAACTCATCCGACTTTGGCCATACCTCAATCATGAACTTCGCAATCATCATATGAGCAAGACGAATTCCAAGGCATCTAGTATAACCCCAATTGAACATAAGCTCGTGGATCCGTTCCATCTCTTGGACTCTTTCTGGGGAAGCATCAATCCACCTCTCCGGCCGAAAGGTCTTCGGACTGGATCCAAAAACATCGTTCATTAGGAGACCTGGAAGATTTAGGCCTACATGGGTTCCTTCAGGCACAAATTGGCCCGCTAGAATATCTCCCCCTCTGGGAACAACACGCTCACGAAGAGCAGTTATTGGCGGAAAGACTCGCAAGCCCTCTTTGATGCATGCCTGTAGGTAGGGAAGTCTGTTAATTTCGACCTCTCTACATGGTTCAGAGAGCATGCCTTGAGAGTGCAGGTTTCGGATCTCATTCACCAGTCTTTTATAGATTAATGGATTGGAGATGACGTTTAAAAGCAGTGCGCGTATCGAAGTCGCCGTTGTGTCAGATCCTGCAAAGAGTGCAATGGCTATCTCGGAAGGGAGCAGCGATTGGTCAACCCCCGCGCGAAGCCATACTCCAAGCATGTCATTTCTAGAATGTGTCGGCGTAGTAATACAATCGTATATCTGACGCTCAGCTAGCTGGTAGTCGTTAAAAAGCGCTCGGATGCATTCCATGGAGAGCCATTAGACGTACCCGCAGTATTGCACCGATGCCATCGCGGTCTACTGATGACGGCAATAAACGACAGAGCAGCGGGATTCTAGATACAAGTCGTATCCATTTATTGAATTCAGTCAAAATAGCAATTTTCTCTACTATCGGAAGGCGTTTCTCGAGGGTGTGCTGAAAGTGATATTGGTCCGTGTGGTGCTGAACAAACCCAAGGGGTTTACCCAGGCATAAACGGCAGATCATATCAAAAAGGAGCCACTGAATCGATCGTGCAATGTCAAAATCAATGCAGGTGGTGTCCTTGGACATGGCGTTCTCCTCGATGTACCTAACCCAGTTCGCTAGATTCTCGTCGACTCTAGACTCGAAATTTTCAACGCCCTTTCCTTCATACTGATCCTAAGTTAGCTACATCACCTGGTATTGAGAAGTTCCCGTACGCCTGCAGCCATCTGTTTCCGTAGCTTGTTATGTGTGTCTCTATCTCTTTCAGTGATGAGGTTCGCGCGATCCGGGTGTATCCTCAAGCAGTCGAACCATGCTGATCGCTCGTACTTTGAACGTACGTTAAGAATCTGGCGAAATATTCTCGGATCGTGGTTATAAGATGTTTCGGACCGATACGGGCCATGGTACCTTAGCGCTACCTTAGCATTCGCGACTCCGACTCAATGTGGTAGGTGGTTGTATACCATATTTTTCGTGCACATGTAGATACCAAGATGCACAATCCTTAGAGAAGAGAGCTAATAACATCCAAAGTCGGGTGTATGGGGCCCATAGTGGTCCAGGAAAGACATTCAGGGTACGACCGGCGAGGTACGTATAACTCGAACATCCCAAGCGGCCAACAAGAACCACTCCGATGAAGAACAGAAACATGATTTAAGACTAAGAATGGACTTCTCTATGAAAAGGAGAATACAGACTTGTTGGGGGTAATGGACAATAAATTTAACATTTCTGCGGCACCTCTGCATCAAGAGCCCTGTTAGTGACATAATAATTTAGACCCCCAAGAAAGGAGTTGCCCATTGTAACATCTGGACTCCTGTAAACTCTGATGGAACCCTTATATCACGTCAGTGTCGCAAATGTGATTCCGGAGTCCAGGGTTGCTCCAAAATCGAAATCGCGCGGGTCCTTCCTTTTCGACTTCAACAGATCCCAGAATATCCAATGATAGTCCAAGTGGTGTACCGCATCCCATGACGTAAAATGACCACTTGATCATATTAATCCGGGTGGGGATAAATGCGGAGCCAAGTCACGGTTCGGAGTCCGCGATTTATGCAAAAAGTCCGTTCAACGCTACAATGAGGCACAGTCCGGACTTCGCTTTCTGGTGGAAAGATTGGGCATCACTTACTAGATAAGAAAATCGGAGGCAACAACAATAACATGCGGCGTGGCACGCGCATCGGCATCTCGATCTCAATCCTGGCCCACAAAAGATATGATCATCAATCCGTAAGCGCCTCGCACAAACTCACTGCGCCCTAACGTGGCCTGTAAAATTTACGCTACTTCCGCAAGGTGTTACTACGGCCACATAGTTTAAATTGAACATCAATAATTTCAGAGGTTGCCCTCACACTCTGGTGCCACTTAGCATCCCAAGCCAACCATCGATGCAACTAGGTTCCACTTCATCCAGTCTCCCAGAATACTCAAGATAGCTATTAGAATGTCCCTACAGGCATCATCTCCGCTCATGCACCACGCAGGTGCATGGGAACGAGGGAAACTCGCCCATACACTGTGGCCTTTCGTACTCATGGCACTCTCATGGTGTTTATGGTATCTCTGGAGATTCTACGGTGTCACGAAATTGTACCCCAGGGAACCCCGCCAGCTACCTTACTATATCCCTTGGCTTGGCAAGTAACTTCATGTAGCAACATGGGGCTTCGCTAATAAACAAAAGGACATACAATATCGTTCATGCGATGTGCAGAGCGTTTGTACCAACGGGGCAGGTATGCAACTTGGCTCAGTGGAACGAACTGTACTGAAATCTATCAAGCAAACACTTTCCAAATGGTGAGCTCTATGGGATAACCATAGCAGGTAGCACTACCGTTATAATCGGAAACACCACGGACCTGGCCGCGGTGTGGCGTAATACAAAGGCGCTCAGCTATGATCCATTCGTCTCCCGGATGCTGACAGCCTTCGGACTCTCGACAAGGAGCGTTAGTGTGGCATTCCAACCTGGGTCAGGTACAAACATACCACCCGAATTTCGGAACAGATCTTTACTGTTGAACGGAAACCCACATGGGAAGTGCTACATGCACATCCAATCTGAGTGGTTCAAGCAACAGCTACTCCCCGGTCCGAGCCTTGAAAGACTCCAGAACGATCATCTTTTCCATTTACGCAAAGTGATGAGTTTTCATACCATCCCGGAGGACTGCGTAACGGCAATATTTCCCGGAAAGAGGGCCCGTCTCACAGTCTCGTTCGGAAAGTTCACCCGTTCCTTATTGTCTCATTGCGCCTTCCGTGCGTTCTTTGGAGAGACGTTGTTCGACATTGAGCCAGCTTTTTGTGAGGTCTATCAGGCCTGGGAAGATGACAGCTGGAAGGTATTTTACAATTACCCGTATTTTCTTGCGAAGAATATGCACGACGCTCGACTCAAGGCCATCGCGGCTCTATCACAATAGTTCGAGAGACCGGAGGATGGACGGAAGCCGTGCTGGCTAATTGCCACAATGGAATTTGAACTCAAGATCCTCGGCCTTCCACCTCAGGAACGTGCGGGCATGGTGATGATGGTTTGCTGGGCGTAAGTGAGGCTGCACAAAGTTTTCATCGCATGTGGCTAATATTTCTGTCTAGAATCAATAACAACGCGCATTACATATGCTTCTGGATGGTCGTGCATATATTATGCGATCCAGAATTGCTGCGAACTGTACAAATGGAGATTGACGCCTGTTTCTCGTTGGAGGACAATTGTAATCTTGGTCGGCTACTCTCGAAATGTGCCACACTGGAAGGTACCTGGAATGAAGCTCTGCGGCTGTATAATGCCTCAACCGCCGTTAGAAAAGCTTCGGAAGAGTGCGTCATTGGCGACAAGGTTATTCATCAGGGCGACCAAATCTTCGGGCCAGTTCGAAATTGGCAGCTCGATGCGCAATATTTTGGCCGTTCTCCTGATCGATTTGATGCGGAAAGGTGGAGTCAGAAAAGGTCTCTGGCCCGATGCAAGGGCTTTACTCCTTTCGGGGGTGGGCATACCTACTGTCCTGGACGTTACTTCGCCCAACGAGAGGTATATCTTTTCGTTGCCATTCTCTTGCGACGATTTGAACTTGAGATTACCGACTCGGCGGGAAACCACATAACAAATCCAATGGTTCCCGATGTGGAAGTGAATCTTCCTGCTCCTGCGGCTATGAGACCGGTGAAAGATGTATACGTGACTTTGAAGGAAAGACATATTGGGTAATTGGTATCATCTGCTTGACATTCCTTAGGACTCGACGCAGGGCAGTGTTAGTATATACGTCCAAAGTCATTGAAGGGAGTAATAGGGAAAAGGAGGCTGTCTAATGTCCTGAGAACTATGGATTCAGTAGTCGGATGAGAAAAGCACTGATGTTTGTACTGTCTAGGATCCCAGAATTCGTGTAATACGGCTTTGCATACCCCAAACTTTATTGCACTCGTTGAAACCTTAGGGTTGGCTGGCCCGAGAAGAACAACTTCGAATTTTATTGGTGGAACACTGTTTGATCTTCGAAAAAAGGCAAGCCATTAAGCGTAACCCCGGAATTTTTATGTCCCATATTAACCACCGCCTCTTGCCTGGAAGCGAGTCTCAGATCGTCAGATCTAAGAAACCCCCTCTCTGTTAATATCCGTTATTCCAGCGGAAAACAGGGCGGAGCTGGTCTTAACGACCGGTAGGTTATTGCGCAATATATGGTAGTATACTACCCGCCACGGTTCCTGGAGAAGATGTCTACGGCCGACGGCTTTGGGTTTCGGCTTCCGGCCTTACGCGCGTTTCTTAATATTTCTAGAACCATTTAAAGTCGTGTTCCCAGGACTTTGTAGGGCTCAATCGAAGCCCGGCACATACAGCATGACAAACCTCAAGCACCTGGCGGCGCTCGCCGCAGCTGCGGTTCCAGCTTTCGCACTACCCGGCGCGATAGAGTACCTCGATTCGAGACAGGCCGCAGCCTTCCCCAGCAAGTTTGAGTGGACTTCAACGGATGCGCTTGTAGGCCCCAAGAATGACGGTCGCGGAATTGCCGGCATCAAGGATCCCTCGATCATCCTCAAAGACAATGTGTACCATGTTTTCGCCAGCACCGCCCAGGACGCCGGGTACAATATGGTTTACTTTAACTTCACAAACTTCAACGATGCCGGTAAAGCCCCATTCTACTACCTGGATCAGTCTGGCATTGGCACTGGATATCGCGCGGCGCCGGAGGTCTTCTACTTCGCGCCTCAGAAGCTATGGTATCTCATCTACCAGAACGGGAATGCGGCCTACTCTACGAACCCCGATCTGAGCAATCCGAAGGGGTGGACAGCGCCGAAGACGTTCTACAATGGAACGCCGAAGACCATCGACGACCGGCTTTCGGGTGGATACTGGGTGGACATGTGGGTGATTTGCGACGACAAAAACTGCCACCTTTTCTCCTCGGATGATAATGGACATCTTTATCGCTCGCAGACCCCGATTTCGCAGTTCCCCAACGGCATGACCGAGCCAGTCATTGCCATGGAGGAGAAGAGGAAGGAAGACATGTTCGAAGCGTCAAATGTATACACCTATGCGAAAGGAAAATACCTTCTGCTGGTGGAATGCATTGGTAGCGCGGGCCGATACTTCCGCTCGTGGACATCGACAGATATTGCCGGTCCATGGAAACCACTTGCTGCGACGGAGAGCAATCCATTCCTTGGTGCTAGCAACGTCAAGTTTACTGGAAAACAATGGACTAAGAGCATTAGTCATGGCGAGCTCATCAGAACCAGCCATGATCAGACACTCTCGATTGATCCGTGCAAAATGCGGTACTTGTATCAGGGTGTTGATCCAGCTTCCAATGTCAGCTATAACTCCCTTCCGTGGAGGCTGGGATTAGCTGAGCTCAAGAATCCGGCATGTTAGCTTCACCACTAGAGATAGGACAGAGCGGGACGTTGGAGACACACTTTGTAGTAAACAAAAGTCTCACTCTTGGTACTGTCAGATGTTTGTATTAAGTCCGCCTACCTTGTTGCATTTGGGTGTAGACTGTGTCTGTCGTGAAAGATCTGCGTAATACTTACTTTCCGCTTCATAACCTTCCTGTTTTCGAACACTAGAAACCAGTAATACCAACCTAGACATAATAGGGATGTAAAGTTATTTTCATGGCTTATCGCGGTATTCGCCCTAAGGTCCGCGTTCGCATCATGGATTTCCAAGCCGAAAGGTGGAGAAGCCGGGATCTTGCTGAAGTGCTTGTTGACGTGAAAGAGAATGGCGAAAGGCCGGAGGTCAGGGGATTTGGAAGCTCTGTCGATGGCTTGTACCCCACACGTCCACGAAAGTCTTCGACAGCGAGGTCAATCCCAACTGCACAAATGTTCTCAGAGCAAGTCCAGTCAACTGGAGGGTGATCGAAGAATCTCCAAGGGGGTGTTGAAAGATATAACTAAGATTCGATATTACATCGTATTAGCTACAACCACACGGGAAAATCCATTTCAAATCACAGCCCCGCCAAGCTGCCGATTTGGAGCCAACTCACCAATCCCCGGCCCACTCCACAACTCCCAAATTCCACCCACCGAATGCCACGCCCAGTGCCCAGGCCAACCCTACCCAGAAGAGTAAAGAGAGCCAGTTCCACCATTCCACCCAGGGAATCCACTGGGTTTTGTCCAACGAGCTGGCTTTCTTTGCCACTGCTCCGCTCGTCTGCCAGGGCACGCTCCTGTTCGAATGGCTCATCACCTGTTCGGTCACAAGTTTGGCGCCTGCTAACACGATGGGCACGCCAGTACCGGGGTGCGTGCTTGCTCCAACAAAATACAGGTTCTTGATCTTGGGATGCTGCGTCTTCGGTCGGAAAGACAGGACGTTGAAGAAGGAGTGCGAAAGGCCCAGAATAGCACCCCGGTCCAAGTTGAACCTCGCCTTCCAGGACGGGGGAGTGTTGATGGTCTCGCTCACGATGTGGGGAGCCATCGATATCCCGAGGCGTGCTTCCAGAGTCTTGAGAACAGTAGCACGAGCTGCTGAGACCATGGCATCCCAGTCCTGAGCGCTTTGGGAACCGCCTTTACCGCCCGCCATTCCCCTGTGGCTATTAGATGCATCGAGCATATGACCGACGGGGACCAGAACGGTGACTGAGTCGCAGCCAGGCGGAGCGGCTTTTGCATCCAGACGAGATGGTACGTTGACGTAGAAACTCGGCTCATCGGGAATCATCTTGGCTTTGAAAATGCTGTCAAAGCTTTCCCTGTAGTGCTCAGCGAGGAAGATGTTGTGAGCGGAGAGTTGGTGGAATTGGGTGTCTAGACCCCAATAAAAGGAAATGCTAGAGCAGGAGGTCTCACGCTTCCCCAACGATCGCGCGTATGATGTCGAAGGGAGGAGGTTATTGTAGGCGTAAATCAGATCCGCATTGCAGATCACGACGTCGGCTCGCAGCTCCTCGCCGTTGTCCAACACGACACCCTCCACGCGGCGCTGGTCATTCGATAATAAGAACTTTGAGACAACGGTGTTTAGACGGAAGTTGACCCCCTCACGCTCGCCGATGTTAACAAGCGCTTCGACGACCTGATCCGAGTAAGCATACTGCATCTACGTTTGCAAAATAAGGGAAGCCTTAGTAAAGGGAGCGACGTACCTTATGAAACCCGCCTCTCGGATACCAGATCCCCTCGGCGAGCTCAGTATACTGTAGCAAACTATAGGTGCCGGGCGCATCGAACGGACTCATTCCCATATACATGCTCGCAAAAGTGAAAACCCTTCTTAGTCGCTCTGTCCAGAAATATTTGCTTGCTCGACCGTAGACGCTCTCGAACACGTGCAGGGACAGCAAGTGCGGCAGAAAGCGGTATCTTAGCATGCTCCAGAAATTGAAGAAGTTCTTATGGAGGACATGAATAACAGATTGCTCGTAATGTTGATGGGATTCCTTGAGGAAGCTGAGATAACGGTCGAACCCGCCTTTTCCTTCATAGCGTTCCACTTCCTCTTTCATCTTGGCCAGGTCCGTCGAGAGAGTGAAGGAGGCGTTGTCGTGGAAATGGACATTGTAATTGGGGTCGCATTTGATCAATTCAATTCCTTCGTCTTTCATGCTAGTCCCTAAATCTCGAAAAGTCTCGTGAAACAGCTGGGGGAGGAGTAATAAGCTGGGTCCTTGATCAAAACGCTTGATGATATCAGCATAAATCCCCGAATAGAGTATTTGGAACTCACATATCCATCTTTGTGAATCAGTGAACACCTTCCACCCGTGAAATCGTTCTTCTCAATCACCGTGACATTCCAGCCACATTTTGCAAGACGAGCTGCTGTGGCACAGCCCCCTGCTCCAGCACCCACGATGATAACACTTGGTGACGAATCCTGGCCCATTGTGTATGCGGATTGTGATTCCAGCTCGATGGGCCTCTCGGACGGGGCGCGGTCTATGGAAGACATATATACGGCCTCAACACAGAAATATTCGTTCCACAATCCCTGGCATGCTAGACGAAAGTGGTTCGACGATTAATGTTGACGTTGGACGAAATGTCCTGGCGATCGGTCGTAGGCTTGGTCCGTGCACACCCCTAAGTAGTGGTGTCCAGATCCTGCTTGTGAAAACGAAGGCGTTTGCCAAGTCGTGCCATGCAACTTCTCAGATGAAAAGACTCCGAGGTGAATGCCTTGCACGTGCTTATCGCCAGATCATCCGTGTTTAGAGAAAGGCATCTCGAATACCAGGGCTGACTGAATTCGAAGGCCATGATAGAATCACTCTATACATTGCGTCGCTACCATCTTCGTGATTGTGTCTAAATTAACGTTAAATGCTCTTAACCATCTAGGTATTCCTTCATCGCTAAAACAGACAGTGCAATCGGGACGGATTGCGGAGCCGTTGTGAATACATAATTCAGCTGTCAATACGACCTCAAAGTCTTCCAAGCAACACGCAGCCTTCTCAGCTTCGGGACCGTGGCTCTGCCCGCCTTAACTACATATCCTTCCTGACGAAGCACTCGTCCGATTTCCATGTAGCTCTCCACGGCCACACGAAGGGGCCCTCGCGCTTCCACAGGCAGCTCCTCGATTGCGTCTTTGGCGCCCTTGTGCAAGGTGAAGGCTTTCAAGAGTAGCCTACTCCGGAGCTTCTCCACAGCGGGACCCTGCGGATTCTTCATTATAGAGCTTGCACTGAGGCCTTCTTCCTTAAGCCAACTGCGTGGGATGTAAACGCGGCCCATGGCCGCATCGACCGCAATGTCCCGAGCAATGTTCACGCATTGAAGGGCAACGCCCATGCGATCACCGGCTTCAATAACTCGCCGTTGGTCCTCCAATTTCAGATGACTGTCATAGTCGTAGAAAATGAGCTCCAAACACATGTTTGCGACAGTCCCAGCGACACGATGCGCATAAACATCAAGGTCGGTCTCAACATGGATGGGGCCATCCTCGTCCTGGCTGAAGCACATATCCATCTCGAATCCCCGCAGTAGATCTTCCAGTGGTTCGCGGGAGAGTTTGCGAACGGGCAATTGGAGCAGCGCCGACCGCGTCTCCTTTGGAAAAGTCGTTCGGATAAAATTGGCAATGGCTATTTCTTCCGTGCTTCCATCATAAACCAGTCTGAGGAATTCTTGCAACTGCGCAATCCAGGCGCGAGCTTCGGTTGGGTTCGGGGCATCATCCACAAGATCATCCGCAACTCTGCAAAACGAATACAGGAGAAGTAAGTCGGTTCGAATCTGGCTCTGAAAAGCGGAACTCGCAAGATAAAAGCTGCGGCTTTTCTTCTCGAGACGCTGGACAGCTTCCTGCAGGCCTATTATTTGGAACTCATCAAACCGTGACGCCGGCGTGAGCGAGGCCCGCATCAGCAGGGCAGGTGACGGCAATGGATGAGGGTCCGGAAACATGGCAGGGAAGGCGTTGAGGATAGACAAGGCACTGTCGAAGGCAAGCTGGCCGAAAACGATGACCATGTTGGTCATGAGGAAGAAAAGGGCTTCTTCTATTTCAAGGCCGTCCCAGAGATGGACTCCAATCTTGGTGCCATGGTTAATGACCCAAGTACCCCGCTGCAAGGCTAGAGTATCCACAATCCAAAGGTAGACAGTGGGCAGCATGATTGGGACGATAGTGTTAGAAAGTGGTAAACTGAGGATGAACTGGTATGCAAGGGTCCTACACTACCGTTAGTCTGACCAAGAATTGTACATGTGCTTTGGTTTCCCTACCATAGGAACAGCAAAAACGGAACCGCCCAAACAAGGATTAGACCGGCATACGTAGCAAGCCCTGCACCCAGGACCATGTGCCATCCCCAACCAATGACACCTACCAAGATTAACTGACCAATGACTCGATAGTTTCGCCATTGTGGGTTCACTGCTCCAGTCGGATGGCTATATCCCCTCACGGCCTTAAGGTAGACAGGTTGGTAGGTAGGTTTGCTGAGAATCAGATACAGGAGAGAGGTATTGTATGTCTGTACGATGAAAAAGAACACTTCTTCCAACGGAATCTCGAATAGCGTTGGGCCAATGATAACATGGCTTGGATAGCTCCAGATGTTTTTTCGAATCAAATATGAATCCCAAGGTATTGTTGATATTACCGCAACCTGATAGGTCAGCGACGGACAGCGACCAGTATGGAAGTTCACGTACGCTGATAAGAAATACAATCTTATATATGTCAAGCTTGGTGAGCAACGGTCGATATAAGGCTGTTAGCACAACTGCCGGTGGAATAGTGTACTTGAGGTGCCTATACAAGACG
This sequence comes from Westerdykella sp. P71, assembly GCA_019022765.1. Taxonomy (NCBI): domain Eukaryota; kingdom Fungi; phylum Ascomycota; class Dothideomycetes; order Pleosporales; family Sporormiaceae; genus Westerdykella; species Westerdykella sp. P71. The sequence goes on along the minus strand of JAFHBW010000032.1, from coordinate 102,477 downwards.
ATCAGCATCAAAGGGATCTATGACCACTATGAAAGCGGCATCCAGAAGAGACATACACAAGGGCATAGTCGAACCCCATTGCGAAGATGCAATCGGAAAGGAGGGGTGGGGTGGGCTCAGTGGTGCTGTGGACAAGTCTGCCGCAGGTACCACGGGCTGAAAAACATTCCGCATCATCATCAAGGCGCCATATTGCATGGGAGTCGACTATAATTGGGGCTATCGGAAGCGTGCTAGCGGAACCGCCAAGGGGCCGTTTTCATCGATACACGACGTCACCATTCCTGGGTACAATCGCAACAAGAGTGAGGAAAAGGTGCAAAAACAGACATAAGCATCGCCTCGGAAGCGCGTGGCTGCCACGTGGAAAACCCTCCTCTTGGTCGGATATGAATTGGGGGTTGAAGCCATGATCGTCTTGGAGAGTCCAGACCCAGTTGTTCCGATCTCTGGAGTTCGATCTGTCTCAGCGATCGCATCCCGAAAGCGGACTAGCGTGGGTAAAGTCACGTGTTGCTACTCTTCTTACCACTCTCTTTTCCTTGCTGTACGGTACTCGACCAAAGGCTATTGATGCGGCTTACTGATGTTGGAGGGTACTGTATCCAATGACTCCACTTACCTCAGTCATCTTCTGTTGAAGAAGTGCTCGAACACAGGCCTTGTCATCGCACCAAGACATTCACTGAATCCTCACTGTTTCAATACACTCTGAAAGTTCGATAAATCCCCGTTAGTCGCTGCGGCTTGTGGCTTAATGTTTGTAAGAACGCCATATCCGCCTGCCGGCGCGAGTGACGTCGGACTTCTCTCAGAGCTGAAGCTTGTTGACAACCCGGCTGTCGCACCGGGCCGACGGGAATCGCAGATGTTGTGCATTAGGACGAGCTTGTTTGGCCTGGGCCATGCGAGCTCGGCTGGATCTCCCTTGCTTATGGGGATTTCTCTGGACCGGGTCGCTGGTTCAACGGCGCCTAGCTCTGTCAGGCTGCGAATCCGCATTGGATCCGATGTGCATCCGCCGGGCAGTGGCTTGACTCAGGCCATCAACCGGAGAACTATGCCCTTATTTCCTAGGACGCTTCTCCATACAATTCTACAGCAATCTATTTTCCACTTCTCGGGTGTGAGACGTACCCCCTTGTTATACGTGCCGAGCGAAGGACTGGCACCATATATCCTCAAGTACAGATAAAGACGGTTTTTCAACATGGTCTATCGTCCCAAATGTTGGAGGGTCGGCCGGATAACGACTTTGTACCCGTGGCTCCCAAGAATTCGTCCACTGTCACACCCTTCTTATTGGCGAGGTATGGCTGCTACGTTTTCTCAAGCTCGAGCCGAGTCTCGGACATTTTAGCAGTGGTCATTGTGTGACCTCCGGCTACATCGGTCTGACTCCATTTGAAGATGCCTGCCAATGTGATTGAGGTGGAAATATAGCGTGGCATCGCTCAAAACGAATCTCCAGGGGGAGCCACAATCCCGCTCTCACCGTATACACAAGGGCGAAAACGGGTGAGGAATAAAGTATGCCGACGTGAGGTCCAGGGGAGATGGGATTACTCACAAGTTTCGAGCGACTCATGCTTAAAGAGGTCAAGGTGGACAGTTGGGTGCCCCAGGATCTAACACCACGACCCCCGGCCTCAATCGTAGAATTTGGGATATATGAGTGTAGAAGAGTAAGCCTTTGGCGAATATACGAAATTCTTCAGCAAGATGTATACTTAATAAACTGCAGATGGATGGATTCAGGGTCATGGATAAATCAACGTTCACCTCTTCGGAATGTTGTCCATTCCGAAATCGGAACTCCCCAAAGCTTGGCAACACCAACCACAGCTTTCCCGACGTCAACCGCACATTTAGCAACAGGAGCACTCAATGCCATCCGCGACGCCAACGATAACGGACCACCGACCCTCGAACAACGTGCCCGAACCCGATCGTCTGGCTCCTCAAGATGCGTACTACAGAGCCCGAAGCCTACCCTCCGACGCCGCATTAAGTGCGAGAAAGCGACGGGATCGAACCCGAAGCGCAACACGGCGACAAAAGGGTCACTATAAAAAGCTATTATGGTTCAAGCAGCCCTTTCCGGATAACTACACCGATGAAGAGACGTTCCTTGATCATCTGCAGCGGAATCCGCGATTGCAACCATACCAGTTCTGGTCGTTGATGGCAGACGCGACGGTCATTGTGCAGCACATTGCCTCCGTCGCCATCTTCTGCTGCTGTTTTGCGGCAATCGCACAAGAGCGGGTACCACCTGTGTCGGTTGTGAGCTGGGCGACGTTCTGTACGGTGTTGGGATGGGCCATGTGGGATCATTGGGTTGGGCAGGAAGAAGCCCAAGCTGCGCAGGTGGCTTCGCAGGAGACTGAGGTGGTGGACAAGATCTCCGACCCCAGCTCTTCACGCTCATCGCAGGAAGCCAGTGGACTGGGACTAGGCCTTCCAGATGCGTGTATCAGATCTCCAGGCCATTCCCACCATCCCAGCCTATCTTCCGTCGCCTCTAACGTGTCTGGCATCTCTCGCGAGCCTACTCCACCACCAGATGGTCCTGATAGCATTGACTATCAACCGCCCTATGTAGACCCCACGTCCTCTCTGTCCCCCCGAAACCAACAACGTCTTGCGACCGCGAAGTCAGCGCTACTCATATATTTCGCCCTGCTTGGCCTGAGCCCAATCCTAAAATCCCTCACAAGGTCTACAACAAGTGACTCCATCTGGGCCCTCAGCACATGGCTGCTCTGCATGAATGTTGCGTTCTTCGACTATGGCGGGGGAACAGGTGCACAGTATGTTTCCCTCGTCCTTTTGCCGTTGTATATTCTCAAACCCTCGAACAGTCTTCCCGCATCCATATCCACAAACTCGGCCCTCATGGCATCCACTGTGCTTGCCTCTCGCCTGCCATCCACCACGCATGTGTTTTCCCTCACCCTTTTCTCCATCGAAGTGTTTGGCCTCTTTCCGATATTCCGCCGACGGCTGCGAGCCGTGTCCTGGCGTGGCCATGTCATTCTCACCATCGTGCTTGTCATCATTGCATGCGGAAGCGTCTCCGTCATCTTAACCGGCGGTGGTCGCGGTGCGTGCATTGCGGGTATCATACTCGGGGGAAGTCTAACGTATTTTGTAATGGGGCTGTGCAGCTGGTGGCTCATAGGGCTGCAGAAGTACAAGAACGAGATACATGGTCCGTGGGACCCGGCGAGACCTATCATCCGGCGGCGTTGGGATTAGCCCGACTACTGCCATACAATTTCGACTCTACTGTCCTAAAGCTCACTTCGCGTGGTGTTTTGTCTACAGAAGTCAAGTCCTCGCTGGAATTATTTGCTCCGTTCCTCTCGATTGGCGAGGGATGGACGCGTGGCGCAGCCACGTCTGTAATGGCTGACGCCATGCGAGTGTCAAAGAAGCAGCACGAATTCTGCGAAGCTGAAGATAAAAAAGGGAAGTTTGACGCGAACGACTACAATAAAGTTCTTCAATGTTTTTCTGTTCTCCCTCTAGTCAGGTTTGACTGTCTTGTTCCCCTCCCTTGCGTAACTACCTCCACCATCCTCATTCATCTTCCTCCCCTCGTCAATTGCCTCTGCTTCAATACCCCAATGTCGCGCTCAAGTATCTCGGGAACCCCCTTGATCGGGTTTCCGATGCACTTCCAACACGGCTCCCTGCTCCTCCAGCTCCCGCTCGAACTCCAATTGATCATATACGGATACTGCCTCACCCTGCCGGCTCCCATAGTAGATCCAGGCGTTTTCCACCACTGCCTTCCCGACAATGACCCAGAGTCCCACCAAAATCCCGCGCTTCCTCTACTGCTCGTCTGCCGGCAGACATACCACACCGTCGTTGCCGCCGGCGCCAGGTCGCTCTACGCGGACAACAGATTCCACTTCACCACGGTCGCCAACCTGTCTTCGTTCCTCGCGCGTCTTCCACCGCACCGCTCCGCCCTCATCGCCCACATGTCGATCGCCGTGGACGACATCCTAGGCTGGAATCCAAACCAGCTGGACGAGTGGCTGCAGTATCTCGCGGAGGATCTCGCTGGAGGTGAAGAAACGACATGGTCGAAGGCTCTGGACTCATTGAAGACTGCAACGCCGAACCTACAGTCGCTGGTGCTGACACTGGACGGGGAGAGGGTCAGCCGGTTTGCGCTCGATAGGCGGGTTGTGCGAGTCACAAAGGCCATGGTGGACAGGATTAGGGGGTTGGGGCTGGAGAAGTGCGTTGTTGCTTGCCCGGTCGCCGACGTGAGCATAAGCTGGAAGGGTATTGAGGAAGAGCTCCATGTGGAGATGGACATTTGAGTCTACCGAAGAATGATTTCTAAGAGGGGATGGACCGCCGTGTTTGAAGAAATGTCCAGGAGGAATACCCTATGCAGTCCACATTCCTAAAGCTGCGGTATGGGGTGTAGTTCAAGGTCACAAATCCGCCTTGCGACATGACCCGGTTCCCGAACGCTCTATCGGATACCTTTGGCTATCACTGTCGTCCGAACGGCCCTTCTGCTGTTACCGACTTACAAAGACTCGGTGGGTCGTCTTAGCTGCGTACAGATGACGGAGCCGAATTCCAGGGTGGAATCGATGGAAAAGCTCTTTCTACCGGGACGGTCGGTGTTGTGACGGAATTCGCCGTACGTGCGAACAGCCGCATCTCCATACCGCAGATGAGCACCTTCCATTTTTTGAGGGGATTCCAGTTGATTCCTTGCTCGTCCAGGATGTGAGAGACTGGAGCAGCAGCTTTATGAGAAGTAGGATCGCAGGGTTGGACGCTTTGAAGCGCAAGAGAATCGCATTTCTGTTTAATCCCAACTATATAGGTCTAAACTTGGGAGACAGGACGGCCGAGAAGGGATGTCACATGTGAACACCTCCACACCGTAGAAACATGTTGGGAGGGAAACACAGATGTGTAAGGCAAATCCACTAGTCTTCTACGGAAAACGTACCACCTGAGAACCAACCAGCCAATATCCTTGAGTCTATCAGATAACCAAGTTCTACTGCAATCTTCCTGCCGTTGCGCCTAATCTTCAATTAAGTCAATGGTCTATACCCGTGAAAGGCGTCCGTAGTCCTCCAGAGCGGAAACATGTCAGTTACAGGATGGCCTGCGGTGTACCTAGAAACAATTCTTTGCACAACATCAAATAACTACTTATGGTACCGTACACAGCGCAGCGAAGGAGGTAACCCTTACCTACATCCATATCAAATACGCTTCTCCGCGAGCCACAGGAGCGGAAATCATGCCGAGAAACGACGAATATACTTTTGCCGTCCTTTCAATCTCGACTCCCCCGCTAATTCCAGACATTCGAATACAGAGTGCTAAGATCGAGTGACCGTGGTGGCCAGGCGATGCATGCGACCCTTGAAATGACTGTCTCTAATTGACAAACCATCGCACAATTGTTCGCCAACGAGCAGAGAGACACTGGAGATGAAGATGGGACACATCGCGAATACATTTGATTGAATAGAGATTTGTAGCCCGAAAAACCGCAGATAGGTATCATAGCAATCCAAACCCGATCTTTTGGCAACGACAAGACAAAACAAAAGTCAAAGAAAGCAAAGAACGCAACGGAAACCGGTCACAAATCCTCCAAACGCAACCCCCAACCCCCCCAATAAATCCCTCCTAACAGCACCAACCCACGCTCATCCATATTCCCACTAACCCGGACCCCTCCCCTTCCACTCCACCTCATTACGCTGCTNCCCTCACCTCTTCCCCAAGCCCCCTCCCCTACCTCCCCGTCTGACAAATCGCAATACAAAACTCCCTGAAATCGCCCTTGGTCGCCTCCTCGATATCCTCCTCGAGGACCCTCTTATACTTCTCCTCGTAGTCCGCCTTGACGCGCGCAAGGTGCATGCGATCCCAGTGCAACCGCACGAGGCGGGAGATGAGGAGCTCGTAGCGCTGCTGGCGGTCGTGCTTGGAGGACGAGGAGGAGGAGGAAGATTCGCGATCGCGGGCGGAGGAGGATGGCTCGATCAGGTCCATGAGGGCGTGGTGGAGGAGCATGGCGTCGCGGGAGGGGCGGTTGATGACGCCGTTGAGGATGTGCGCTATGACTTCGCCCTGGGCATATCATCAGCATGTGTATGACTTTCGGGCGGAACCAAATGTAGTGTTGCGGAGGAGAAAGGGTCTGCAGAAAATATGAGAGCGCTCTACGCACCACGAGGTTATTACTCTTCCTCAACGCATCCCTCGCGAAATTGCCGCCATACTTCCTCTCGTACGTCCGCAATACCTCCCTCAGATGCGCATCGCTCCGCATGACGACAATACTCAACATGACGCTCTCGCCACCCTCCCTCGCCTTCAACGCCTTGTACAACATATCGACGTCGCGATTCCGGTACTCGACATCCCACACATCGCTCTCCTCCTGGCGCTGCCCCTCCAGCGCCATCAGCACGGCCTTCCGGAACTTGTCGGCCTTGAGCTCCTTGTCCATGCACCGCGTGAGGCTATCTCCGTACCGCTTATCCTTGAACGCGTCCTTGATCTCGCGGATCTCGTAGTTCTGGCGGCCCATGAGGGCCTCGATGAGGAGCTCGCGGCGCGCGTTGCCGGACTGGTACCAGTAGTTTGCCCAGTAGCCCTCGCTCTCGTAGCGGCCGAGGGCGGTCACGTAGGCGATCTTGCCGAAGTTGCCGGTCGTTTTCAGCTTGATGTGTTTGGCGATGTTGATGCCGCGGCCTTGGACCTTGCAGTGGCGTTTGTATTCGGCGCGCAGCTCGAGCATCTGGTCGTGCGAGAGGGTGGGGAGGATGTCGATGAGGGTGTCGGCGTCTGGGGGGCGGGAGGAGAGGGCGTCGACGAGCGCGAGGGCGTCCTCTTCTGCGTCGTAGATCTTGACGCGCTTTTCCTTTTCGCGGTCGCGGTCGCGGTCACGGTCACGGTCGCGATCACGGTCTCGGTCCCGGCCTGAGGCTGCAGCGAGACTGCCGTACGCAGCCATGGCGAGCTTGTCTTTATGTTTGGATTTGCGTGCCGGGCTCGGAGATCGTCGACTAGCAGACGAATGCGCCCGACGCCGTCCTCCATGCACCGAGGTGCTGGATCCACGCGGGGAGAGACTATCCAGAGGTTGGAGGTGGTCGAGATCGTCGTCTGGCATCATCATGGCATGCGGCATGGGCGATATCGATTGATAGACACCGTGATATGCCTCCAGCATGGGACTCGGAGGAGGAAGGCCGCCTCCACCTCCTCCACCGCCATGGTAACCCCCTGGAACGAGGGTCTGTATGTCCGGTCTGTTTCCGCTGACAGAGAGCCTGCCCATGCGGTCCGCCACGCTATCCGGCCGTCCACCACTGACGGAGAGACTGTGTGGACGTAACCCAGGCGAAGGGGGAGCATTGATCCTGCCTCCTCCCTGAGGAGTGATCTCGACCACATTATGTCCATTGTATGCGCTTGCTTGCGAAGGCGTGCGACGGTGCTCAGACTGTCCCGGGAACGCTCCCGGGGGCGGTGGAGGATATTGCTGGTGGGGAGATTGAGGAGGGGGCCCCGGTGGTGCAGGCATGGAAGTATAGTACGGCTGTTGTTGTTGTTGCTGCTGTGGCGGCGGTGGTGGTGGTGGTGGATACTGATTCACTGACGACTGGCTCGCGCTCGGCGCATGGCGTACGGGAGGAGGCGCCTGGGCGGTGGGAACGACGGGTTTCGCTGTGAAGGTAATCTTGTCCGGCGCGGGCGCATACTGGAAACCTCCGCTGGCAGAAGGATTGCGCGTAGGACCGGCTTGCGTGGCCGGAGCAGGAGTGTACCCATACTGTCCACCAGTGCTCGCATATTGTACGTTCGGTTGCGCGTACGACACCCCCGGCGAAACAACTTGCGCCGTTGCGGTATACTGATAATGAGCGGCCGCCTGCGCTTGTTGCATGTATCCCGGGCGCTGGTCTGGGGGGAGGTCGGTATAGTTGCCCATGGTTATGGGGTCGCTCCCCTGTTGTCTGGTTGCCATATCTCAGCCACGTCCGCGCGAACTCGAGGTCGGAAGAATGAAGGAATAGGAAGCATGAGCGTCTGCGATAGCTACTCACGTCGCATGGTGTTGTCCTGGCTGCCTAAGCTCATATTGTGGCTGCGGGGTAGCTCCCCGTGCTCCCCCATGGCCATAAGCATGCTCAGCTGAGCCTTGTGGTTGGGCGTAGTACTGCGGTCCAGGCGAGGGCGCCCGTACATTGCTGCGCGACCGTTCGCGTTCACGGCCAGGTGACTTGGATCGTGAGCGACCCTTGCGGTCGTCTGGGCGCAGCGTGGACATGAATGAGAGTCGCGATTCGAGGCACTGTTTGTTTACTATGTGAATGCCGGCTTTTTCGATGTATTCAGGTCTCCAATTGACCAATGGGCCCCCAAAAAGGGTGGAAGAGACAAAAAGACGAGGGAGACTACACAGATGCAAAAGGGAACGAAAATAGTGAGAGGAAATGCGAAGGCCGTCCGAGGAGCGCGAAGTCGACTACTTGACATGCGGCTGAGCCTTACGAAACGCGGGGGCTGGTAGATGCCACTAAACCCACTAGCCCTATGCTAGCGCCGACCTTATGCGGACATTATTTGGTTGGTTCCCGATCACCCTTTTCCTCTTTTGGGGGCCGGAAATACTGCTGAGAGGCGTACAACATCTCAAGGGAAATGTACGGTAAACGGCGATTGATTACGCGTCAAGTCCGTCAGCGGTTGTAGGAGAACGCATGGGCATGTGTCGATTATCCAGACGGGGATATTATTATTCATTGTAGGGTAGTTCTTGTGGCAAGGAGAAATATTGATAGGAATCATGCATTGTATTGACAAGAATCAATCTATACATCCACTCACAGTGCTAGTGCTCAATTGTATTCCTTCGGCTGCCCTCACAGCGAGATTCAGCCTGGGTTGTTAGCCTCTCTGTGTCCCGTCAGCTGCTCACGCCGTGAACCGTTCCCTCCGATAGAACCACCACCAGCAACCGTTCCTTGAGGATGATAAAACGGTCGCAAGTTAGCCGACTCGAACGTAGGGACAGTAGTACCACTAGCCAGTAGCAGAGGCACAGAGGCCAACTCCATCCCTTGGCCCGTCCACTCCATTCCGAACGTATTAATCCGGTTCGTCGGTGCAAGATTCAGTCCCATAAACGAATTGTCGTCGTTGGAGGACTGCGGGATAGAAGTGGACGCAGGTCGCTCCTCTCGGATTAAGGTATCCTCGTCGACCATGGAGAGCAGATCTGCTGGCCGAGGCAAGTTGTGCGTTGCGTTCCTAGCGCTGGAGCTGGGGACCGGCGGAACAACGAGCGTGGGGAGATTGGGATGAGAGGAAAGGGACTGTTCGTGTCGGAGCCGACGTTGCCGTTGCAGGCTGTTGGCGGATGCCATGTTCCTAGCCGCATCCATTGCAGAAAACCTCGAGTTGGGAAGGGAATCAATGGAAACTTTTAGCGGGATACTCTGCCTCGACTGGGACGTGGCGTCAACCGGGCGAGACATATCACCGCCCAGTGAGTACGTCTGCGTTCGTTGTAACGGCGCACTCAACGACGTCGAAATAAGCGCGGGGGCGGTGTTGGCCATGGCTAGATTATGGCTACTCCGAAGCATTAGTAGGTTCAGGGCACGAGGATCGACGTGCTGGTCATCTGAACTCTGGAGCCAGCTCGTTGCAGTGTCATCGATGACCGGGTCGGCCCGATGCGTGATTGGAGGTCTAGAACCGGGTAACGCAGCGGCGACAGCAGCCCCATTGTTTGTCGGATTGGAGTCGAGGATGGTTCGGCTTAGTGTAATGGGACTGTGGGTGACTTGGCCGTCGCTCTCGGAGAATATGTCCGCTAGGTCGTCTAGGGGCCCGGGGAATGTGTCGGGCTGGAGGTAAGGGCGAGGCTGTGGTTCCAATTCCTGAGAATGGCGACGTTTTGATGTAGCCTTGCTGGTTTCTCGCTCTGAAGATCCTTCGGGCTCCTGTCCGACCTTATTTGAGCTGTCATCCGGTTTGTGAGTATCCTTGGTCGACTCCCCAGAGCGCTTAGCCTTCTTATCCAGTAGCAACTTTTCTCTCTCCTTCAACTTCTTCCCGGCCTCTGCATACTGTTCCGGGTATCTGACACGAAATCGGTCACGAAGATCGGTAGAATGCCGTTCAGAGAAGCCTAACTCCTCGTCATCTCGGATGAGATGCCATTTGCCCTTCCACTTCTTGAACCCTTTGAGCAGATTTTCGTCATCTTCCGGGGTAAATTGTCGGTGTTTTCGGCGCTCAGCTCTAATGAACGGCCTGTGAATACCCATCTGTTCCAATTCCGCTGCACTTATCCGGTCAGTCCCTTCTCTCGGCTTTCTGGCGCGCACAGGCTCGCTCCTGGAGACGCCACCGGAAGAGATATCTCCAGGTGTTCGATGTGAACCCGCTGGAGGGGAAATGCTGTGGGGTGCAACCTTGTCCGTCCGCGCGGCCTTGGCTCGACTCTTCCTGGTGGCCTTGAGACCACCCTCAGGACAGCAGGTACGAAAACGATCCTTCAAGTCGGCCGCGGTACGATTGTTGAAGTGGAAATCCTCGCAATCCAGTATCTTCTTCCATTTCCCCACACCGAACTGACCTACGCCAGTAAGGAGATCTTTGGTTTCCTCGGCCGTCCACTTGTTTCGCTTCTTCGTCTCCTTGGCCTCCGTAGTGACACGACCTTCGGCATCGGGACTTTCTTTCGCAGCCTCAGTACCCTCTGTCCCTTGCACTTGAGTGCTGGCTGGGTCGCGCTCTTCCGCCGGGAGATGCTCTGGCCTAGTCTTCTCCTTGGGCACGGCGGTGAGGGAGGTCTCTTGAGCCTTGCTGCGACGGTGATCTATGCTCTTTCCCGGTGCTCGTCTAAATCCCAGTCCCTCACCGGTACCAATGCCTGCCCCAAAACTCCCGCCTTCGCCAGTGATAGGGGGAAACAATCGTCCTTCAGGAGGCAGAGGTGGCGGCTGGTGCAGGCCTTGGAGGAGCGGTGGAATACGTTGCCGCCTGGCTGTGCTCTTGACAGGGCGGGTAGTCGGCTTTGGCAGCGTGAGAGAGTTGTTTTCCAGAGTTCCCAGCAAGGTATGGCCAGGCGTAAGGGAGGAAGTTGCGGAGGACATTGCATTTGTCGGGGTATTTGCTTCCAAAACATCGTCCACTTTCCTTCTTTTGTATTGATGAGGGAGGTGTGATGGCAATACTTTGGTTCGGTCTATAAGGATATCACTCAGTCGACCACTGAAGGTCGGCGGTGCAGCTGAATGGCGGAGATGTTGCTCAGCGATCACCCCTGGACGACCGAATGGCGAGGTCAAATCTCCTCCATCGTTGAGGACCTCCGCTATAGGGACGCTCGTCTTCGGTGGAGGCGCTATATAAGGGGCGAGAGATGTCAAGTGACCGCCGCCATGGTGCATAGAGGCAAGCCTACTCTCAGCGGCAGAATCATCGAGCAGTATATGGCGGTCCAGGGGTAGCAGTCCTCTTGAGCCATATGGGTGAGAGGTGGCCTCAGCACCGTGGTCGGCCGTGCTTTCATAACCATACAAAGCTTGCGTCCGAGAAGCATGGTTGCTCTCGTCCATCATTCACGTGAGTCCTTCGATGGTACCTGAGGGAGAATCCAGAGGTGCGGATGAAGAGCTGGGGTTCAGGTCGGTAGATGCAGCAGGTGTGGAGGTTTAGGATTCCATGCCGGGGACACCAAAACCGCATCCACCTGCATGGTTTCCTCGTCGGGCTTTGAGATGGTTCCCATGGATGGGAATGGTGAAGTGCTGAGGGAGCTGGGACTGTCATTTTGAGAAGAGGTACGGTGCCAAGAACACCGCCAGTGCCCAAATAGGAGATCTGGACCCTGCCCCGCCTTTGAACGATTCGCGCGGTGACGTGAGAACAGCACAACTAACACAGCCCTGGAGGAGTGAACGGCCTAGCACTTGCGCAGGTACCCGCCCAACGACATATAACGAATGGTAGATATGACGAGATGGCAAAGGGATATCCTCTATCATTTAACAAGACGGTACAAAGCTATGGACAGGGTACGCGAAATGTACAAAGGAATCCCGCTAAGTAAATCAATGGCCAAATCGCATGCTCCTTCCATCTCATCACCGTTTCCACGATACGCCGCGATGATGTCTGGACGAATCTTGCGTTGAAGCCTCACACAGATGCTGATGCCGGTAAAACGAAGCATAAGAAAGACAAATGCAGCAGGTATCATCGGCCCTAATAATCGCCGGGCTCAAATTCTCCTGCAAATTCGCTTGCCAAGTGCGGCTCTATCCCGAACTCCTCCGCTGTCTCCAGATTCCAACGATGCATCGCGGCCCCAAGGTTTTCCGATATTGCGTTGGTAACATCGGCCTGGAGACATGGACTTTTCTCGTTATGATCCTTTATGCGCCGTTCATCTTGGCGTCGACCTTGGAGTGGTAGGCCTTGATACCCTCGGGGGTAGCCTTGATGGTCTCATCTCCGGGGTTCCAGTTGGCCGGGCAGACCTCGCCGTACTTGTCGGTGAACTGGAAGGCGTCGATGAGGCGGAGGGTCTCGTCGACGCTGCGGCCGACGGGGAGGTCGTTGACGGTGATCTGTCGTACGACGCCGTTGGGGTCGATCAGGAACAGACCCCTCAGAGCGATGCCCTCGTCCTCAATCAGGACGCCGTAGTCCTTGCTGATCTGGAGGTTCTTGTCGCTCAACAGCGGGATGTTGATCTGGCCGAGCCCACCATCGCGCCTGCTGGCGGCGGTCCATGCCAAGAGGCTGTATTCGGAATCGGTGCTGGCGAAGACGACGGAGGTGTTGCGGGCCTTGAAGTCTTCGATGCGGTCGCTGAAGGCAATGATCTCGGTGGGGCACACGAAAGTCCAGGCCATTGGGATGAAACCGAGGACGAGCCATTGCTTCTGGGTGGTGAAGGTGGACAGGCTGATCTCTGCACAATCGTCATGTCAGTGTCTGTTATGAGGAGAGGGAGCAGAACGAAGGACGACATACCCTCATGTGCGCCATCGACGACGGCGGTGCCCGCGAAAGGAGGAGCGGGCTTCTGGACGCGAACCTTGGGCACGTATGCGTTGGACATGGTGGGCGAGTGTGAATTTGTGTTACTGGGGATGAAGCGTGAAGACGGTATGGACGTCGAAGATTGGAGGGTGGAAGCAGAATTGGAAAAGGCGGGAGAGGCTTCTAGATAAATGGCGTGGTCGCTGATAGAAGAGTACGCAATGGCCGCTAAAAGACAAGGTACCTAGGTACGCGAAGTGGATCGGGTCCGAGCAGGGGAGCAGGGGAGTGGAGGCGAAGGAAGGGACAGGGCCGGGCGCGAGAATGAAGTCTGAGTGGCCGATTGACGAATTGTCGGTGAGAGAAGCAGAGGACGATGGCGGAACGAGAGAGAAGGTGGCAGAAGCAAGCAGGCCAGGTGGAAGAGGCAAGACAAAAGAGTGCAGGCGGTCGGAAAGAGGTCGGAAATCAGCAGATAGCTCAGCAATTTGCGACAGATATCGAGAGAAGATGCCGAAACGGGTTTAGCGCGTGCATCAGGTAAGCCATCGGCATCGGCGAGTGGTCGCCGGCAAACAACGTGCTCAAGGCTTGGCCGATGAGAGTCGATTAGTGATGAGACACCGTCTGGAAACACGCTGCAAACGCCATAGCTATCACAGTACGGAGAAGGCAGAGTGTTCCCGTCCCGCTATCGGTGGGACGTGGATGGCATTCGAGGCTCGTCGGCTTATTAAATGCCCATTTGCTCTGTACGGAGGATAACGACTGCGTTTTTATTCTCACGTCCTGGTTGGCTGTGCGGCTTACACGCCATATCACGGGACTTCGCGCCGGAGCGTGCCGAGAAGTGAGAAGTGACGTCGACGGCTCCAAATGTTGCGTGCGATGGAATGAAATCTTATCTGATGATCTGAGGTCCGAAGCGGATCTACCATGTGCCGTACAACGGTCCCTACTACTACCTACTCTGTACTATACACAGTTACTTTAGTACTCCCCTGTTCTTCTCCAAACTCTAAACTCTTCATCTTCACTCGGACAGCCGCCACGCCCGGAGAGGCAGCGCCTGGATCTTCATCACAGCAGGCTTGATGAATCCCCAGAAGGTGACCACGCCAATGATGATGCACACCACATTCATAACATAGTACCCATCCGTCGTGACATTGCAGTACCCTCCGCCATCCCGGCACCGGTGCTTGTCAGCTTCGAGCGCGCACGAAAACGCCTGCGTAACCAGGTCGCCCTTAAGCGACCCTGGCTTGGGCGTCGTCCGTGGCGGCTCGCATGTAGCCACCGTAAAGATGTCGATGAACTTGAGCACAAAGTACCGAGGAAACGTTCCGCCTAGATTCGACACGCTTACCAATGGGTTAGCACACTGTTCGGGAACTAGTTTGGTGTGGGGCGAGTGGCAACTCACGTAGCTAATAGGGTCATATACGTCCCACCAATGACGGGATCCGAGATCTTTGCGTGGAATGCTGACACGGCCACAAACATGACTGTGTTCATGAACGTCGACAGCACGTGCTCCGCAATGACCATCAGCAGGTACCACGTCGTCGTCCCTCCAGACGGGAAGATGGAGACGACGAACTGAGCGAATCCAGCAGCGGCCAGCCTGCCCACAAACGCCCAGCACCAGATGTGCATCGGTGGGTATGTTTGGCACCATTTTCCAATGTAGTACCCCAGCGACAGTTCGATGGGGAAGTCGATGAGAATCGTAAGGGCAAGGTCTTCCTGGCTGAAGCCCTTGTCGAGCAGCTTCAGGCTGGTCGCAGCATCGTTGGCCTGGAACCCGATTTTGGCAATCAGGTGGACGACAATGAACGTCTGGATGTTCTTAAGCTTCAAGATGCCCCACATCGTCCGGTACACCTCCATGATGCCATCCGTGTTCTTCGTGCGTTCCTCCCGCTTAAAGATGGCAAGCCCAAAGGTTACGAGCAGATATGTCCAGCCCCAGAACTTGAGATATCCATCCAACGTCATGAGTCCAACGTCTTGCGGCGCACTGACAGGCCGGAACCATTTATTGGCGAAGTCCTTGGAGTTGAACGCGAGGAAGACCGTGTAAGATAAGAACTGTCCGCCCGTGAGACCCACGGTTTGTGCAGTGGATGCATATGCAAGGTTCTCTTCGGATAGGAGCGTCAAGGCCCAGCCTGCATGTTCTGTCAGCTTCCTTCTTGTCCCGATTCAAGACAATACTCACCATCGACGGCAATATCCTGGGTAGCACACAGAAACACAAGAGCGAACCACCACCATGTGAAGCTCCAGATGCTGTTGGTATCTTCATTCCCTGCCTGCTCCATCATTTGGTTCACTCGGGAACCCAGCCATATCATGGAGAACCCGGAGATGGTTTGAATAGGCAAGATCCAGCTTTTCCTTCTCCCCAATCTCGGCGTCCAGACAGCATCCACAATCGGACTCCAGAAAAGTTTCAATGAATAAGGATAGGCGGCTAGGGAAAACACCCCAATCGAGGAATATGAAACGACACTCTTGAGTAGGAACGGCACAGAACCCGTCGCCAATCCCATCGGTATGCCTTGCAAAAAGTAAAGTAGAACCAATAACAAGAAGTTGCGCTGGTCCTTCTTGGACAGCTCGAAGAACCCGACTGAAGGTCCCTCTTCAGGGTGTTGTAGGGGAGGTACCGGCTCATCCAGTGTAAAGCTTGATCGTCCCATCAAGGAAGCCGCTTGTGTGGCCGAGGAAGGAGTGTCAATGGCAGCATGCTTCCGACGATGCTCTACTAATCCATTCATCGTGCTGGTCGTGTTCGCATGGCCTGGCTCGTCCTGCAGCGATTCTCTCGAGCTCTGTCGCGCGACGGAGTTGCGGTTCGTCTTCCGTGTGGATCGCTTGCTCATTTGTGATTCGGGGTCAGAGTCGGGAAGAAAGTCGATCGAGGAGGTGGAAGATGAGCCACGGGAATGGAGGAGACGGGCGTTCTCGGGGTTGTGACTTGAGGAGCCGTTCGGTGGATGAGCCTTTCGAGCTTTCTTATATCGAGAATGTTCGCTTGTAGAAGTAGAAGGCTCGAGGTCTTGTAGTTCTAGGTCGGACTGGTTCAAGGAGTGGCGGTGCGGAGACGATGTTTTGACGTTTGAGGGGGCCTGATGGGTGGGGTTTCGTCGAGTCTCAGTTGGTGAAGGGATTGAACGAGCGGCGTGGTGAGAAGGAGAACTGCCAGTTGGGGTAGGCATCCATGTGGGGACGAATGAGGATTGTTGGAACTTCGTGGGGAGAACGTGTCGTCTACTGCGCTGAGTTTAGCGGCGTGAGCGGGTAATGCCCATGCTAGCGGCCTTGTAGAAGTTGGAACGTGTCCGAATCGACGTACATACCTTGGACCTTGCGATACAGTCCAGTCGTCAATCGCAGGCTCAGGATGTCAGCCCCATTATATGCGCAAAAGAAACCCTTTTTTAAAAATGGCGCATGATATGTTTCTATGAACATGGCCATTCACCAACCTGTCGTCCACGATCTCTTGGCATCGCCAAGTTATCACGTGCGTGCGCGTTGACGCGATGCCCGTTTTGATCAGACCAGCTCCAGCCAACGAACAAACACCATGACAATATACAACATCAATTCTTACCCCGCAATGGCATCTATCGAGGACCTTAACGACGAGATCACTCGCATTCAAGCCCGCATCGACACCCTCAAAGCGCAACGCGCAAATATCACCTCGATCCTCCTCTCAACCTCACATCTTGCGACGCGTTTACAACAACGTCCCGTCCGTAACGAAAGCCCCCGTCGCAATGCCGCAAATACAATAAGGCAGCAGTCCAAGCGGAATCTCGAGAACATATACCGCGCCTGCGCAGGAGTCACAGCATACAAGGTCAAAGATCCGGATCCGAACGCCGTCGACCATGGCAATCTTCTCGGAGTCAGGATCGAGGTCCTCGTGGAGGGCAGATTCATGGATACATATCATGTGCTGTTCAATCGACCGAGTAGCCGACAAAAGTCAATGCTTAGGATACATCGACATACAATTCCCCCTTGTATACCGCTGCGACAACTGGCAAACCGGTATCTCCCTCAGTCTCAGAAGGATGCGAGCGCTCAAGTCGAACAAGACCTGGTCAGGTTCGGGAAGCTCCTGAGGAAAGAGCTTGTGTCATGGCACTTGCGAACCGCCGCTGTGGAAAGCTTGAGAAGCGATGCCGGCCTTCTGGAGCCCAAACCCGAGAGACGGACAGAAAACGATGAACCTTCCTTTGGGAAGATATTGAACGCGTTCATGAGTGAAGAGGAGGATGAGGAGGAAGATTCGGATCTGGAAGAGGGATCAAGGTCACGTCAAAGCGGCCCGGCAAGGATTATTGAAGTCGAAACGGATCTCGCCGTACGCCAGATCAGTCTTGCGTGGTCTGACGGGCAGACGGCAGTCGCGGAAATCACAAAGGACGGGGACCTTGTGAAGGGCGCAGTGAGGACCCGGGATGGCGAAAGGATACCGGCGCTTGAGAGGTTACTCTTTGGGCGTATGGAGGGCCTAATTAAACGATTAACGTCGTGAAGCTGGCGGAGAGAACGTGACTGGTTATTCGGATTTATAGTTAGGAGCATATGAAGGCATTGGCATCGTCCATGGTCACAATGATACCCTATTTCAAGCTTTCGAGTATTCACCATTATGCATTTCGTATTATCAACTCCCCAGGGTTCATCTGTAGACCCGTCCAGAAGAGGGAGACATACCCACCTGTAGATGATTGCCTATTTAGGGCTAGCGGATTATTGACTTTCACAAAACTCTTCGCTTCCCCCACGCTTCCCCCATCCACTCCTCAAACTCCAACTGCAGAACCCGGACATGTCAACGAGCGTCCATCAGACGCAGAGCTCGATCCGTCAAATGCAGCCATAAACTCAATCAATTGCGCCTCGACGTGCTGCAGGATCAAAGCTTCTATAAAGCTGTTCCCAAACATAGTAGTAGGACACCCTCTTCAGTATACGTCGTCTTCCCTTCCCAATGGGAGACTCGTTTGTCACTGGAGGTAGAGAAACCCCCGTTGCAAGATAACTTTAATCATTGACCAATGCTTGGGCGCCTTGTCGCCATGCAGACGGGCGTTGGTGCTTGAGAGGGTACATTTGAAACTCGGACACCACATCGTTGAGGGAGTAATAATACGTCCACGCGCGCCAAATGGACAGAGTACTCCACTCACCACGAATTGCACGTCGTCCGAAAACGATTAAGTTGAGTGATAATGAACGCTTTTGCAGCCCTCGCGCTTTCTCCAGCTGTGAAGAGCGAGACTGGTAGGATGTGGTCTCGTCTCTGCGGTGTGCCAGCAAGGATCCAACATAATATATTCTTCAACATTGGTCGCATCCAGCAACCGTATAAAATGCCCAAGAACGCCATCGAGGCGGTTAACTGATCGGACTTGCCCAGATCATTACTCCCCATCCGACTGCCTTCACCTTCACCTTCGGTTTCACCTCCACGGAATACCAGAAGTCTTTGTCTGATATCCTGCGCAGGTGGATCCTTTAATAGCAACTTCTGCTCAAAACGTTGTGGCAACTGAGACTTGGTCAGTAGATTGGGAGGGGCGTCCACTCTTTCTACCAGTGTACCTTCCCCCCGCTCACTGTTCATTACGTACCTATGTATTGACAGGACGGCACAATCTGGACACCTCGCGACTTCCCCTTTTTCTTGCCTGACCTTTCTCAGTTCGTAGTTGGTACTGGGGCTCAGCTTTTCTGGAACACCCCGGCGACCGGATTCCCATCACCGCATTGTGCATTACATGGATCCATACGTTGGCCATTCGTTTTACCAATCCGCGCTATTCCTGTAGTATCTCAAGCTACAAGCTTAGCGCCCCATTCTTTAGCGTCCCGTTCGACATGATGCTCGGACAGCGCATGGGAACTCCAAAACCCTCCAGGGACAGTCAAGGTGGTGCCATTTGCCTTCCTCCAGGGCTTCACTATACTCCATATGAACCGATTTCACCACATTTCCATGACTAACAATCATGCAAAGGAACCCGCTCAGCACGACAATCATCGTACGCCCCATCTGCGAAATCTGAACGGGCGAGCCTAGCGTCTTCGCGCCGTCCTAGGCAATGGCGAGCAGAAGAGGAAACTCTCCCAGAGCAATCTGGTAAGCCAAAGGAAACGAAGCCCCCCAGGGAGACCCCGGCGTTTTCCATCAAGGGCAGACCAGCTGGGCACTTCGCAGCTCGATATCGAGCCATTCGACCGGGGGGTTTTCTCATGCAACCTGGTCAAGAGCAAACAATCGCGGATCACGCTAGAGCGTCGGCTAGGGTTGGGACCACGTCCCCCACTCATCCTAACGAGGCTCAATCCGAAGCTCACGTGAATTACCATGACGGAGACAGTCTTCTTTCTGACGCGAGTGAATCGAAATTTCCGGAGGCTGGCCGTGAATATCTTTGGCCCCGCGTACCAAGGGTGGAGCCCACACGTAAAAAATGGGAGCCGTACTGGGGTGTTGAGCACGGAGATCCGGTGGCATTTGTGAATGGGAAGACCTTGATCATGAGAATCTCTGAACCCGAGCCCCCGCCTTGGGAAATCGTGAGATCGGGGTTTGAACCGCCACTTGGAACTGAAAGGGGTTTCGGTTCGATCGGGCTTGGGAGGGGATTTCGACCAGTTCGAACACTCAAGGATCGCTATATAAGAGGCGAATGGCTGGCATGGTATCATGAGTTCCGGGATTATCCCAAAACACCTCCCAACCTTGGGAAAACACCTCCCAAAACACCGAAGGAGAAGAAGGAAGAGCCAGATTTGGGGGGTTGGCGTATACCGTGGTATCCCAGGTGGGGTCAGCCTAAAGCCGTCCCTGGAATTCTCTTAAGCCGTCTCGAGCGTCGATGGTTCAACTTCTATTCGAAGTTCCTCATATATCCCACGTTGGAGGAGTACAAGAAAGCACTCGCAGAGGACGCTGCTAAAAAGCCAACAGCAGCTTCCAAGGATGATGAAGCCTCTTCCAAGGATGATGAACGTCAGACGAAGGGAGTGGCAACACGCCGATCGGTCGAGTTGCCCAAAGACAATACACCACTTGCAATCAGATACAAACTCGGTCTTGGGAGGGACCCACTTCGCCGGAGGCAATCCCCTGGAGCCGGTGAAATCCAGTCACGGTCTTCGCCCGCTCAGTCCATCAGAATGAAAGCAGGAGCATCGCGACTAAATCCAATGTCGGTTGTGAAAGAAGAGTCTGGATCCAGTTCAAGCAAAGAGACATTTGAGGAACGCAATGGCCGGGTTGACCTGTCGAAGCTCACCGATTACAACATCTTCTTACAAGCTCCATCTCCCAGTGAAACGCAGCTAGTGTCCCGCGGAAATGCAGTCCATTCGGAAGTAGGCAACGAAGAATCGGAGGATTACGAAGCTTGGTACCCCGGTTTGACAAATGATAGCGGCAATGAGGATACGGAGGAGTCTGCTCCAACTCCAAACGGTGGCGCCTTGGACTACCGAGATATTGACTATCCGGTCGATTTCGACCCCGACCTCACACCCCATGACGACAAGGAGTTGCCTGTCTCTGAGGATGTTGCATACGCCGAACGTGACCCGGTTCTCTACTATGATCCTCCCGAGGCTGGAGAGCTTCCGGACAAAGGAAACAACAATATGCGTCCCGGTTCTGAGACCCACAGTGATGGAGACCATTCTTCGCTCTAATCTTTCGCTTGTGATGGTGGACGTTCGTTCAATGAAATTGTCGCCTTTCGAAGACGACGGAATGTTCAATGGGACCTGCTCAAGAGTTCGAGTCTAGAAGAATCCCAATTGCTATTGAATCACTGATTCAGACTTCCACATTCCAGGCGTAAATACACATTGTCCTTGACTGTGTCTCTGGTGCATGTTCACGTTGAGCGTCCCCTGACTCCCGTTCCGGAGAAACTCAAACATCAGACACGCAATACATCTGCAGCTATCACTTCTCGCACTTCTTATTTGCATACGCAGGATCAGGGAGACCGATAGATGGGAATGCCAGTCTATGTCTTATTTCTCACCGCGAGTCACCTGCACTAATCCGGAAATCCATCTGCAGCTGTGAGCCGTCTTCCAAGATCTGCATGTACCAAAATTTTAATCCACGAGGCACATATCGAGCCTCAAACCAATTAAAACCAGAAGATTGAGCTGCAGGCTGACATTTGGAAATAATTCCCAGCAAGGCTGTACAACTCCGAAGAAGCCGAATGACGCTGTAGTTTCGTCAACCCTGGGAGCTGAGCGTCATAGCAATACATGCTGACAAATTCCTTCACTGCACCGTTTCATGCCCTAAGTATAAATGTACCTTATTTTAGTCTCCAAGTTATTCAACATCCAGTTTATTTACCTATGCCACCGAGGAGTCCGTGACAACCGAAATGGCACATCCCTTCGACTCAGAACGGTGGACTGCCCGCGTCGCCTCCCTCAAGACTTCATCCATTGACCCGTTGCGCATAAGCTACATCTCCTGTTCTCCATTCTCGACACAAAAGAACGGTACCATTCTTCTAATCCACGGCTTCCCTCAGACATCCTACCAGTTCCGACACGTCATTACACCCCTGGCAGACGCCGGATACTTCGTCATAGCGCCCGATTACCGGGGCGCAGGGACGAGCTCAAAACCCTCTTCAGGATACGAGAAGATGCAAATGGCGGAAGATCTGTATCTTCTGGTCACGCAGCATCTTGGGATCCAAGAGAAGGTCCACGTCGTTGGCCACGATATCGGCGGCATGGTCGCCTGGGCGTACGCAGCGCGTTATCCAGACAACACAGCGTCGCTCGTTTGGGGAGAGTGTCCGCTCCCTGGGACTCAATTGTACGAAGAAATGAAGACCACGGATACGGTATGGCATTTCGTCTTTCACAAGGTACCGGATCTACCAGAGGCCTTGAGTGCGGGACGGGAAAGGATCTACCTGAAACACTTCTTTGATAAGATTTGCGTGAACAGCGCATTTTTGAGCGATGAAGATGTGGACGTGTATGTGCGAGCGTTCGAACAGCCAGGGGCGATGAAGGCGGGATTCGGGGTGTATAGGGCGTTTGAACAGGACGCAGAAGATAATAGGCAGTGGATCCAGAAGAACGGAAAGGCGAAGGTCCCCACGTTGGGTTTATTTGGAAGGGGGTTTGCATTGGCCGAGGGCGCCGAAAGCATGTTGAATGAGATGCATGCGGAGGGAAAGACCGAGATATCGATTGTGGATGACTGCGGTCACTATATCGCAGAGGAACAGCCGGAAAGATTTGTTGAGCTCCTACTCGGTTTCGTGGGGAGGCATGGCCCGTAGTTGTGATAGAAAGAAATCCGACCGAGTCCCACACCACAAGTGGCTTTGCGCATCTTAGAACAACCCTGGCACGAACCTCTTGGTCTTAGCATGATACTCCTCCCATTCTTTTCCAAACTCTTTCTTCAACATTGCCTCCTCGTCTTGCACTCTTAGCCACGTGGCATACAGTCCGATCCCCATGAATGCCACCAAGACCGCCGGCCAGATCCCGAAAAGCCCGTTCCCCATCCCCAGCGTCACCATCTTTTTCGGAAGAATACAGCCGACTACGCCATCGAGTCTAATGAGAAACCCCAAATTTGCAGCCAGTATTAACCAATTGGTAGGATAGCTCGGATGCTGCACATACGCATACAACCCCGTTGTTATCAGCCTTTTCGGTTTCGCGAGCCGGAAGGTGAAGTTCTCTCCCAATTGTTTGTACGCCATCAATCGTATTGGGGCTGAGATGAAGATTACGGCGAGAACGGTGATGGTGTAAGGACTCCATCTGAACAGGTCACCAGTGAGGTTTCCTGGGTTCGGGCATAATGCCCGGGGAGGTGAGGGGTAGCAGAGTACGATTAAAGCTTGCAAAATCCAGAGCGCGGAGGTCACGAACCGCCGAGTATTGATGGATCGTGTTACGGGTGCTACGGTGTCTTTGGGAAGAGAAGACGCAGGTCCGGTAGGATTGGGGTTTGGGGGGGACCAGCACCGATGGGTGAGGTAAGCAGCAAGGAGAAAGGATGCCGAGAGGGAGAGTGCAGCTGGATCCAGAAGAGGCGAAGGCATCGTGTCGTGTACAATCGAACAAGATCCTCGATAAATTGCGAATCCCTTCGCTAGATTTGGAGGAAATGAGTAAATATTTGTATTTTCCAATATTTGGTGGATATCAAGGTACGTATGTGGATCGCCGCTGATCAGCAACGTCGGCTTGGAATTGCGGGGAACTCGAAAGTAGAAGGAAAACTCCCCGACTTCTTTCCAGTAGCGAAAGAGGCTAATGCCGCTATTAAGAATTAAGATTTGTTCAGGTAATTCGACGTCTGCGTTTAATAATACTGTCGAAATAGTTACCGTGGTGAGACTCTCGGGCTGGTCCGCGTGACAGTCCACTATATATTTAAACCCTTTTCGGTAGGGCCTCGGGTATACCCTTTCCTCCCCCCACAAGCTCTCCCACGCCCCCTCCCACCCTTACTGGCCAATGGAAACAATTCAGTTGGATGACAATGTGCTGTGGCGTACATAGCCACTTCGTGGTTGATACCACACCAGACTTGTTGCTGTAGTGTAAGCGAGCGATGACGTCCGCCTCCCAGCTTCAGCCTCATGGGATGGGACGACACGCCATCAGTTGAACGCCCAAGGCTGTATCAAACAACCAATTGATACACATGGAGAAGAAGCGATTCGGAACTGTCCTGAAATTACTGGTCAAGCTAACAATCTTCCTGGCGGCATGCATTGACGGATCAGCCATCTTAGATGACATGATACTCAAGCCACGTCTATCCCGAAGACGAGTGAATTGAGTCCAGGGTTCCAAGTCCGATCTCTTCTCAAAAGGCGATACGAGGGGTACAAGGCCAAGTACAGCGTTGGAAACTGAATCTTCAGCCTGCTTGCTTACGCATTTGCTTTTTCGAATCTATCAGCCCACCGCCCGTAACGAAGGGGCGGCTCTACGTATGCACCATAACGAGACTGGTCCTCGGTAGAAACCCATTCCCGGCGTGCGGATCACAGCAATTAAGTCCACTACACAGTACACACCGCGACCGAGTTTACATCCGATCCTCCGCATTATCATAACACAGTCATGAGATTGGTTTTACCGACGGCGAGCTGATATCTGTCCTCCTGTGATGCTTGGTCGAAGTGGCTTCACGAAACACCCACTCAGACATTCAGCATTCCGCCACCATCAACACATCAGCGAGGCTGTAAGTCCCAAACTGCCGTCCTATTCACTCTGTCTATCGAACATGTGAAGAAGGCAAATCACTGTTTGCCGATCACCACTGGGACCCAGATACGAGGCATGTTCTTTGGAGGCCGAGTAACACGTACACAGCGCCACTTCCACCGTGATTGCTCGAAGAATTATGCCGTCGTAAGGCTTGGCATGCTCTCGAGAGGGTTCTGTCGGGGGCATCGCACCACTCTACTGTGTTATGTAGACCGATATGGCGGAAAGCCGATGGCGAAGGGACCATATGACAATCCTTCACTACGAATAGAGCTCTGAATGGTCAGCAGCAACGGATATTCGGTCGTTCGTTCGGCACTGCTCACTCATGGTATTGTCATTGCTCACTCGGTATCATCCGAGGCGTACCGGTGAAGCCGTTTCACCATCCAAGATCAAGGCGTGAGGTAGTTTTCACAGCATGTACAGGGAAGTTACGCTCACGGGGTACGCACTGCCACCACATTCCTGGATGCTTATGGTACATGACCTTGAAAACTGATAACTGCGTCAACAACCATTCGTCCACGCTGTGCTATCGTGGCCGCGACGTGCCGGAAACAGTGAAAGACCGGTCAAACGTGAGCGGACGGTACTCGGCATACAGGATGGGATTGCAAAGGCAAAACCTCTCAACCAAGAACCCCACGAAACCCAAGCACTGTGGCTAAGACGTCCCACTTCCATTGGTTCACAAGCTCACGGGCTGTGACCGACAACGTCGGATAGACGCCGGATTCGCAATGCAAAGGGGATTGTGATATCATCAGTCGGCAAGACGGTGTGTCCGCCTCGTATACGCCTTCGCACGCTGCGCTGCACTGTGGCAATTCGTAATGCCATTGCCCACCAAGCAAGGAACTCGAAGAATCGCCGGGGCTGAGAAAGCACATATAACACCCTCCCGTGCCTCCTCGAAACAAGCTCTTCAGCAACCAGCGACCACAAAGCTCGACAGCGGACTGTAACCTTCACATCTCTTCCCGTGATTGTAAACAAGCTCACTCGACATCCCTCCAACCCGCCCACTCAACCAATACCAATGGATCCATTCACGATCACCGTGCTGATCATCTTCGGCCCGCTGTAAGCGGTGAGCCAGGTCGATAACTGTGGAGGAGAGGAGCAGCGGCGGCGTGGTAAGATTATGGCTCTAGCGTAACCAAGTCCGGCACTGACGTGGTATCGAGATTCAGAAGACTACGTAGTCATGGTGGAGAATCCGGAGTGAGGCTCGACGACGAGGACGACGACGACTACGACGGGCACCGATGTTCAGGGGAATCAATCAATCACTCATTCATTCACTCATCGACACTGAAGCGAGAGACAACAAGTGCTTGGAACTGGGCACGGCTGGACGCCCCGTGGTGGAATTAGTGCGTGATGTACATGTACCTTGGACGACAATGTGGCTCGTGGTAGTTGGAATCGAACGCTCTTTGCCTTTTTATCTTGCTGTTGCTTCCTTTGCTGTGACCAAGGATTGACCATATGTCTTTCCACCTCAAACCCACGACCGCTCGGAATCAGACCCTCATTCATCTTCTGAAGTTGTTGCTTCTCATTCCCGTGACCCCGATCACCCTGTCTCTTTCCCCGCACAGCCCATCCCGCCCCCTTATTTCCCTAGCCAGCAATACGGGATTCACGACAGGCACTTCACAACTCCGCAAAACAGAAACGCAATCACCATAACGAACTCATTACTAGCAATAAACATGGGGGTATATATTCATCCCGCTCATCTGTCCGACGCCAAATATACCCTTCGACCCGTTGCCGGACGCAGAAATCCACTCCGAAATGTACCATAGACTTCAATTCCAAATGCTGTGCTCATGCCATCATTATACAATCATGCTGCTCATCGCTATACAGGATCTAAGACCACGATGATCCCCAACTCCCCGGGCCAAAGCCCCATTGCACACCCGCCACTCCCTCCCTTACTGACCCTTCTTCTCCTTCTCAATCCGCTCCTTAGCCTCCAGCTCCCCCTTAACGGGCGAATAGGGGTACTTGATGGTAAGGCACCAGATATCCAGATAATCGCAAATCGTCCAGATGACATCAACCACAAAACTGCCGTGCACCCCCACCCCGAGGCCCAAGCACATGAACACGAATGCAACCTGATACACGTCGTTTCCAAGCGCGCTGGGCCATCCGACGCCAACGTTTTCTTGCAGCCAGGGACCCAGCGAGTCGATGACGCCGTAGATGAGGGGATACATCAGGACGTTGCCGCGGGGGAAGCGGGACTTGGTGAGGTGAGAGATGATGATGCGGCCGACGGAGAAGGCGTTGATGAGGCCGGCGAAGAAGACGAAGGGGACGAGGTGGTGGTGGAGGATGAGGGGTTGGAGGTAGAGGTATGCGGGGATGAGGATCCAGGCGGCGGCGAAGGTGAGGAGGCCTCCGAGGGCGATGCGGGCGCGTTGGCCTCGTGCGCGGCGAGCATCCATGACGTTCTTCGCGCTAGAGACGGTTAGTATAATCGTCCGGGTTCATTTTGTGGGTCTGAATATACCTTGAGATGGTGTTATACACTAGGACAACACCGCCGTACACCATATACCATTCGTTCCAAGCGAGATTATACAGCGAATCGGGAATCGTGCCATTGTTCTTGATGCCGATGCTTGCTAGCAGAGAATGCTGCCAGAAGCTACCGCCGCCCAGGAATGCCGTCACAGCGTAGACAATGCAGAGTGTAAGAATGCCTTCTACCGGGCCGGAGATCAAGCCGAGGGTCAGCGTGTGGGTGTGATACTCCTCCCAAGTCTGGACATAAAACGTCATGGATGCTAGGAATTGTAAGCCAAAGTCGTAACAAAAGGCGCATGATACGAACAAGCAAAAAGCGTCAGGACAGTCTTCCAGCCCTGTCCTAGATTCATGCAGGCGGAAAAGATCAAAACCTCCAGAGTAGTATTGACGGCGTCCACACCTGCACCAAGTCAGCAATCAGCGCCGATGCTGAAGAGGCACGATGTCCATACCATGGTCAAACAGTTCACCCAGTGGCCCGCTCTGATGCGTCCTCCTTGCCTGTGAGCCGTCGATGGCATCGAAAGTTTGGTATAGGAATAGGCCGATGGCCCAGCTCAAGTATACCCACGGAGGGCAGTCCTGGTCAAGCGTCGGATTGTACCATAATAGCGTCAAGAAGTTGACTACGACAAAACCAAATCCAGAGAGTGTGATCTACGGGATTATGTCGTTAGCGAATGTTGTTCGATCTTTGCGTGTTTACGAGTAGTAGGTCGCCGGTTCGAAGCGCAGTGTACAGAGGACAGGACTTGGGCTTACAAGATTGGGCCTGGAAATAGTTTAGCAGTTGAGACCAGAACAAGAGAAGGAAAACTCACGCCATCCACATGGGAAAGCAGTGGATGACCACATTGGAATAAAACGGCTTCAACACATAACGCGAAACCAGGCTGTGGTCAACACCGGAGTACTTGTACTCCTTCAACTTCGGAAGCTTGTCCTGGCGAATGTAGACCATGACTGTTTATGTATATTCGCGACGATGTCGCAGCGAGAGGAGGGGTGCGTAGCGCAGAGCGATGGTGATGAGCTGTGGGGAAGCGTCGCGATATCAAAATTTCCAAGGACGGTCGCGTCTGCCTCAGGCTTGGCATGATCTGATTGTTGTCGATGACGTTGGCGGGGCCGGAGAAAAAAGAGACCGTTACCCCTGCTCCGCTCGACTCGGCAGTTCCAGTATCTACAGTTTTCGAGCAGGACGGAGACGCCTTCCCATTGATGATTTGAATAATCTAGGGTTCTGAGGATATCAGTAACATTGAAAGAATTGGAGCTGAAGCTGCAAGTATCCCATTCCTCGCTGTACTCCATGCACCATGCTCATTGAATCACCAGATGAAAAAGTACACTACAATATCGCTCAGCAGCTTCCTTTGAACCCGCAATCAGTCCCGCATGCATTCCCTTGGCTGGCGTCTTCGATGAAACCGTGCACCAGACCTCGCCCATAAGACCCGCCTTAAGCCACAGGGCTCCAAGGGCAAGGGATCAGAATCCGGCTCTTCATCGTCTGAATGAGCGGCACAGTCTTATGTACCGTTTCGCCCCAGCCCTCAATGCTCCAGCTCTGCTCACGGCGGACTTTGCGCTCCTCCAGGTCCGCGAATTGCCACAGATGATGGACTGTGTTGAGCTCGCCAATCTGCACGAACCAAGCTCCAACTCCTTCCATGACCTCCCGGCGAGCCTTCAGGCCTCGCCTCCAGTGCGTCTCCCATTCTAGCAGATTTCCAGGGTGGAGTGTATAGGAGCGGAGCTCGAACAAGCCGCCCAATTGGCGAGGCGGCGTCGTCGGCCAGAAGGAGAATTCCTGCATGAGCGAAGTACGCTTGGAGCGGATGAGCTTCCGCAGCTCTTGGTAGAACTCGGGGAATTCGGCGTGGCTGTTGATTGTGTTGAGAGAAGCGTGGTAGCCTTGGTAGCGCTGGTACTCCCAGATGTGTACTGCTTCGGTATCAGCTTTGTCCGACGACCATTACGAAGACACGAAACTCACCGAATGTGTCGCAATCGCCCACTTCCGTCCGCCAGCTGCCGACCAGATTCACTTTGTTTCCTGGATCATTGGCGATCCTGGGGTACCACTTTCCGACAAGTTCCGTGTACTCGTCCACCTTGTCCGGGTATACTTCGTGGAAGACAATGGAGTGTACGTATTTGCCGCGTGCCAGCACCTGAGAGAAGCTGCGCTCGAGGTCCTTGTCGAGCTCCCGTCCCTCTGGAGTGCCATAGATGAGCGACGACAAGGGGCCGCCCTTCTTCTTGCCGCCCTCTTGGGCCTCACGTGCGCGGGCGTCTTCTGTGACAGACGAGTTAGCAACCTATCGAGCGAGAGAGGAATGCCAGAAGTAACAGGGGCAGAGGGGGACTGACTGTCTTGCTGCTCCTTCTTTTTCTGGGCGGCTAGGACGTCCTCGCGGAACCGTCGTTGGCGCTCATTGAACTTGGCCGCATTGTCTGGGGTGATGTCTGCCAACGCTGGAGCTCGCGTTGGAGCTTGTGCAGCCGCGAGGGCAGTGAATGCGCGTGCGCTGGAGGCTGACCTAGGCGTAGCAAGGAGCCCGCTGCGGGCACTGGTAGCTGCAAGCCGCGGCAGCATGACGGTGATTGAGGGGTTGGGTTGTTGTCGGCGAGCTCTTGGATTGACGTCAGGAGAGCAGCCTAGCAGGACTGCAATGAGGAGGAGTGTGTATGTAAAGCAGCAAGAAATGTGGGTATGAACGAAAGAGATGGGGGTTCCGTCTCGGTCGGAAGATTGAAGGGGAGAAAAGAGGCTATCCGTGTGGGAGTTGTACGCTTTGAGCTGGGTGGGTTGGACGTTGCTTTTGTGCGACGTGAGAGCTGTCAGTCCAGCCGTCCCCGTCCCCTCTCGACCAGGTCGTTGGCTCGTGCACGGTGCTAGCGTTCTTGCCTAAAAGCTGGGGAAGGAGCGGCCGACGTCATCACCCCTGGCACTCAGCACCTTCCCAAGTTTGCCCTCCACAACTGGGACTGATAACTAGTCTATTGTTTACAGCTTTCGTCTGCTTCATAACTCCAATTCTACCGCTTCAAACAACACCGTTGAATATTTCATAAGTCATGTCACTTTCAACGCCCATCGAGGCACTCTTCCCCATCTCAAGCTTACCCTGCAAACAGCCACTTTCCCCGCGCGCGGACTATACGACCCTGACGATCCATACAGATCCCTAGTGGTTCCGCGGCCGGGACTCTGTCATATTGTTGTTGAGATCTTTTGCTGCCAAGGAGTGAATGTCAGCTGAGACTTCGCCCTCCGAATCATAATCTGAACTGAGTTGAGATCATAGGAACGGTGTTCAAATACCTTCGGACAGTGTAGCTTCGAGTCCGCAGACGGCAGAGGCCCGTGCACGCTAGTCCTAACTTGTCATGCTACTATCTACTACTCGCACCTGGTTGTCCGCCAAAAGCACCTGCCCACACAACATAACATACCGCATAGTTCTAGTGGTTGACGGATGTTTCTAAGCAAACTTTAATCTATAGAGTCATACATATGTCTCCATAAATAGTGAGAGAGAGTGAGAAACCTTGCGATGTCTGCTGACCCAGTCATCGCGATGTTCTAGAGACCCCGGATCGCGTCTAAACTGCGATAGCACTTTCTCCAGCTCTTCTCGCACTCTCTGATAGCCCTCGGCGTCAGCATCCGCATACTTGCACAGTGAAATATGGTCAGCTTGGATACAAGTAGCCGTGCCAATGTCTTCTCCCACATCAAGGGGTACGGCGGCATCTTCCTCCACAATATATCCCTTGACGCCCTCAATGTTCACCGGTAACTCTTCGCAAAAGTAGACTGTATCGAGCCCGTGCGAATATAGGCTATCCGCACGGTAGGTGAACTGCGCAACGATATTGTAGACGGTATCATGGTGGAAGTTCGGTGGCTCTGCCGCGGCGTTTCTACCCTCTTGGAGGTCCCTTAGGCGGAACAAATTGATGCCCAGGTCACGCCAGCGTTTGTCATCGCGATCCTCCATGAACGGGGTACCGAAGAGGAAGAGACCCTGAATTGATAAGAACACGCTTTCGAAGAGCGGATGCGCGTCCTCGAAGAGTGTCTTGATGCAGACCAGGCCGCCCATACTGTGGCCGAGGAGTATCAAGGGCCCTGTCTTCTGTTGCAGAGAGCATGTTATCATCATGCTGCCAATTCGGCCTATTATAATAGGCGCTACATTATCTACATACCCTTTGCGATTTGCTTCGGAACTGGGCGATGGCCGTAATGAGGTCACTGGCTGCCACATTCAGTGGCGCGGACGAAGCCTTCAAGCGCTCCTGCTGAGAAGTTTGATCGGGTGGCTGTTCCACTTCGGTGGTGTAGGGGAAGAAGTCTTCCACCGTGGGTGAGTATTTGAAGGCCAGGATACGGACGCGAGGGAAGTCTTTGGGGAGGAGGTGGCGCGGCCAGTATGCCTTCGTTTCCGGGTGCGTCCATGTGGATATATGATCGCCTAAAGTGCCGTGTACAAAAACAAGGCTGCAGAGAGCGGCGTTAGAATAGCATGGGTTGCTTGTGTAGAATACCATACTCTATTATGTTCATGATATTTCCATCTTGCGGGGGCTCGTATAAGAGCTCTAATCTGTCTGAGATATCGGTCTCCATGACTTCGCAATGACGCAGTCTGTGTGTACTCTGTTAGAGCTCTGCGTGGCGTTGGATGACCCGGCAGGTTTACGTAGATTGCTTGCCAGGTTGTAATCTCCTGCTCCCAATGAGATTGGACAGCCTTTCTTTCAGTCCCTTGCTCAATGGTCTTCACGTCGTGAAATCGGGTCTGAAAGTCAACAAAATGCTCGTGCAGTGCCTTCAATCGAAGCAAAAGGAGACGTCTTTGGAGTCAAGGTAGAGCGCGTCCTCATGCGACTCGCGGGTTGATATCTATAAGCGTCCATTATTAATCAAATTCGTTTTAATTGGAGCTGAGCTCGTCAAGCTCAGCTGCGGCTGAGAATCCAACCCGAGTCTCCCCTCCACAAGGGACCACAACCCAAACAATCGTATCCCCAGCTTCAAAGCTCACTGAGTACGAGATCAAAGGATTCGAAAGTTCACCAGCGGATAGACTATTTACCAGCATTCTATCGCAGAAATGGCACATCAGCTCTTGACTGGGCGCAGCACAGACGCGTGCTTGGAGAGCTTGGAATTCAATGAAGAGCCTTCCAGCCTTATGGTGATGGAAATAAACCATTATAAGGCACATTCTAAATATGACTCACCTAAACCGGAGGATGGATGCTGACCTCGCTAGGGGAGATCAACGGCAACGCACAAAGTCATTACAGTGGATGCACTGCCAGCGTGGCTCGAAAACGAAAGTAGTCCTCAGCACCCATTCCAAAGCGACGTCGTAACCAACAAACCTAGTGCTTGCTTCTGAAGCCAAACTCGACAGGTTCGGTGAGGTTAATGTAAGCCGCACTGTCAAGGAAATTCTCACAGATGCCCATCCTAATCTGCTCAACAGCATTGGTGCATCTGAAAAATTAGGCGGCGACGGACTGAGAAAGTCCTTCCCTACCTTTCCCCCTTGCAGGGAGAATCGCATGGATCTGCTTCCTTTTTCAAAGACCACTTTTCAGTCAATCTTGAACATGCTCCGCTTGCCTACCGCCACTCCGTGGGCTTTCTCGACGAACTCGATCCATTTCCACCAATACCGTCTATCAGGCAATTGCATAGGTATAAGAACTATTTGCATACGTCGAAAAATGAAAACATTGAATCTCACCAACTATGGGTAGGTTTTACAATGAGAAGACATAACCGCAGGCTCCGCGGAATGGACCTGGCGCTATCACTATCCTACGATATAAGTACTGGAATCACCTGTGGTCTGCTCATCGGATGCGACACCGACCAGCAAACCTTCATCTGGCAACAGCTGCAAACGCTTCGCGAGCAGGCGCGTCACCCCCTCCTCCTTCCCGTGTGTCTGCTGGGGCAACAACAGGTGCTGCTGCACGAAGAGACGGAGGCCCTCTGGATAGATTTACTCCGCGTCGAGAACGCAAGCGGCCAGACGGGAGTAATTGTGGTTCCTGTAGACGAGCGGCCCCAGGGTGGTGGACAGAAGGTTCGAGCGGCGTCGAAAGATGACAAGTGGCCACGTCGAATCACAAACAAGCAGATCACCAACAAGGTGCTCGGTGTGGTGCAGCTGGCGAGCACGTGGGAAAGCCATATCAACGCTCTCGTTCAAGACATCAAGGCCGCGAAGGAGAGCCTAGAGAAGATTAACAGCGCGACCACGAATAAATCAGGACCCGATGCGCACGGAACCGCACCGCCAGCCACGGATAGAGGAATCGTAGGCTTGCCAAAGATGCTAGAGGAATCGCTGGACTTAGTCATGCACAAGGCCAACACTGTGCTCTGGGACTTGGAGTACATCAACAAACGAGCCAGCGCGCAAATGAACGCGGTGAGCCCGTCCGATCTTCTTAGCCACTGTTCCAGCCACCTAGGGCGCTCAAACTTACATATTTTTTTCCCAGGTGTACAACCACACGGCCCGCCAGATTGCCGTAGCAGCCAAGCAAGACAGCTCAGACATGAAAGCTATCGCTATCCTAACCATGGTTTTCCTGCCCGCCACATTTCTCGCCGTACGTCCAAACCCCTGTATACTCTCCGCTCGAGTAAGCATTCATCTAACCTATACCCCTCCCTCCAAAACAGACCATGTTCAGCATGCCCTTCTTCGACTTCCCCAGCACGTCCACGCAAGTCATTAAACCCGCTTTTCGCTATTACTGGGCGCTCTGTGTCCCGCTCACCGTCGTCGTGTTCTGCATGTATGGGCTGTACGTCTTGTGGAGGGAGCGCAAGCAGCACGAGGACGAAGGGAAAGATGAGTCGGGGAAATCAACTCCAGAGGAACGAGGTAGAGGGGCGGCACGGACGGTCTCGGAGCTTAGTGATCCGAGAAGAATAGGAGGGACGAACCTGCGGTTTTTGAGAAGGAAGGTGGGCGAGAGCAAAGAGCGGAATGGGAGTGCAGATTTGGAGCTTGGGCCAGTGGCCATGGAAGAGTGATGGTTAGTTGGAGGTGTGACTACAACCGCCCTGAACTCGTCCGGGAGGATACCAAATCTAGCGGCTCCCTTATTTAATACGGTGCCACGGCTAACAACAGTTCTCCCAGAAATCCTGCAGGGGCAAAAATCGCCCTAGCTGTTGGAGGGTTCTAATAATGCAGGTCCTGACGTATTAAACAGAAAATCAGATAATTCAATATGCGACGAAGACTACACTGCGACAAAGGGACTTTGTGTAACAAGTGCAACAACTTTAGGACAGCTCTAAAGGTTAGCTAGTTGCCTTGTTAGATTTGTTATAAAGAACCTCGATCGAAGCAATGCTGTGTCTTGTAGAACACTAAATTACCTGCTAGCCATTCGCTTCGTTTTTCAAAGACCACTTTTGAGTGGGGTGTCAATTGTCACGGGGCGTGAATGGACTGAATGTGATGTATTCATGATGGAAAACTAGCTAAGCCAACTGGCTCTATCTACATAGGCCGGTAGTGCTTTCCTCACTAACCCTCATCCATGAACCATAGCATCTATAGCTATAGCTCCTATAGCTATCGAAGCGCAATTTCAGATGGCCCCGACTACTGTGGATGACGTTAACGTGATTCGGGGATAATTTGTTATTTGGAATATCTATTCTAGCGAAGGATTTGAGATAGGGGTTTGCCGCATTGGGATTCCCAGTCTCGACTTTCCCGCACATTTGCCGGGCTGCCGGCTTACCGATTTTCGCTTCGATGCACGAGTCCTAATAATTATCTTGCGAATAATACAAATATGGTTCGGTTCCACTTGGAGATTCGCCTGATGATCCGCAGTTTCTGGATACGGCTCTTTCCCCGCACTCCAGATATTGCTCAAGAATGACAATGGAGTCAAACGCAACTCTAGAGGAAGTGATTGGTAAGGAGTTGACATCCGAACAACAGCACTATCCTGTCCAAGCGTCGCCTCATCCTGCTTTGACAAATTGCGGACAGCCGACGAATACCCGAACATGGCCAACCCTTGGGAATGCTTCCTTGGTAATGAGGGTCGCTTGAGAGGATACTTGCTTCCAGCTTATGCTTAAATACGCTTAAATTTTGCACCTATATGATAGGAAGGGAATGGACAAGGGGATGGAAATGTTTTATTTATCTGGAAGGCTAGATTGCAAGGGGCTACCGCCCAATACTTACAGAGGAGGTCAAAGAAATATATAGATCGTCGCACTGCAACGTTTCGCAGTCTTCTTCATCGCATTCACCAGTACTCCCTGAATCTGCAATCTCTAATTGCCAGGCCCTCGCCAACCACAGTCTCAATATGAAGGCCATCCTCCTCGCCCTTCTTCCCATTGTTGCTGCTCTGTGAGTACCCATGCCTGCTGGCGCACGAAAACAAACCAACCACCCGTGTTCCTACAGAGCCGTTCCGGTGCCAGCACCACAACAAGGAGATGCCTGGTTTCCCGACGTCTACATGTGCCGCTGCCACAGCGCAGAGCAGGATCTCCCCGTCGTTCAACCTATCTGCAAACAAGCTGGAGGCAGTGACATGACTCTTTACCCTCCTGCACAACCGGACCCAACGTTGGGCCGGTTTATCTGGGTAGGCTTTCACGAGCTGACTCCGCGCTATAATCCAGACTAACAGAGATGTGATATAGTGTGAATCGATCTCCACGAAGTCGGCGCAGCGCACGAACAGACTCCTGCCCTACTTCAACGATGCAAACTGCCAGAAGCAGTTCGGGGCGGATTTCAAGGCAGAATGTCAACTTGTGGGTTATTCTTTGTGCTATGGCGAGGAAGAATGTTGGTAGTATGGACTTCTTGTCAAGAGGGGGCTAGATCCTCCATTCTCGACTGGGTGATCCTTTGAGATGCCTTGAATGAGATATCGAATTCCACTTCTGCAATCTACCGGATCACATATTTTGTAGTTAAATCAAGGAAATGTAATTCGTAATATCAAACCCTAATAGAGGGACCATGAGGGAAGTAGAAGACTTGCATCACTAATTGCTTCACCTTAACATAGCTACAGGAGAATATGAAGTCGCGATCCACGGTGACTAGTAATGCTAATCGCTGGTTTATAATCCGAGAAGGATAGGAGGGACGAACCTGCGGTTTTTTGGGATCGTCAGACACGCCGAAATCACGAATCAAGTTGCAGAACACGGAGTCGAAGAAACCTGCGACAACCCAATCTGGCAGCACGCAACAAGCATGTAAAAGTTGCCGATTCAGGTCTGGAGGGGTATAACGGTAATCCACTTTGAGAACGCGCTGCTCCAACTTCATGATTCCCAACATGGAAAAAATCTTATCTCTTGGATCTTGACAGGCGCCTCTCGAGAATTCGAGAACATCAAGGAGGCTTTCGGTCTTGTCCCCCGAACGGTCGTTGCAAAATGTCGCCCCGCTCATTTCACTGACAAGTCTCATGAATTGCGTAGTTGCTGAGGGTGTTTCGCGTTCTTCGAAAAAACCGTTTGCCCAATGAGCTAGTAAGTCGAGGAGGTCGAGGCTTTTCCGATTCCGGGATATCCTCCTGTTGATCTGGTGCACTCTGTACATCACCCAAGCCTTTTACTGAGCAAGCACTCTTGCACCATCCAGCATCGGTGCCAGTACGGATTCATGCAAATGTCTAGTGCCAAAGCTGTCAATCGCTGGATGTACTGATTTGGCTCTTCACCCTTGCATTCCTTGACAAATTCTGGCGTGGATTGTATCTTCGTAGGATCAATTTCCGGCCGTCCACACTAAGATCTCTTCGGTATTGCTGTATATTCTGTCTATTCGGCGTACCTGGACGTTCTTTTCTAGAATATCACTCCGGTCAACGCATATTTGATCAACCCAAAGGTGTCCAGGTTTCTCATAAGCGTCCTGGTAAACTTCCAAAAAGCGGGCGAGGCCTGCGGACGCCTGAAATCCATGGCTTTCAACCCAAATTGTAGCTTTGGCGGCCGTAGGAGGTCCGCACATATTCGATAAGCACTTGTACGGCACGACAATCGCATCAAAACCTGGCATCGGTGCTACCACGATCTTAACGTTAACCAATACTGGGGCTACGCGCTTGTCCAGGCTCAGCAGCCGTATTTCATGCTCTTTGATAGTTTCGTAGCGGTACATCGCGGCTTGGCCGCTTGATTGGTCAGTCAAGCCGTTCCAGCTCATTCGTAAGAGTTATGCGTTTCGAAACAATGTAAAGCCGGGTCAGTTCGGGGTCTTGCGCCATGAATTGGTATGTTCTAGGGGCGTCGACGGTTTCGGGGCCTCTGGCCACCTAAATTTCACCGTTTCTGGCACCTTGGAACGTGGGTTCGGTTTCTGAATTTCGAACTCCCCCCACTGCTAGTCTAGCTGCCACCTCAGCTCTAGCATCGTTACACGATAGATATGCAGCCTAGCCCCGCCACCAATATTGTGAGAGCCAAGCCACAGCAGTTCCAGCCCCGAAATTGCGATTCTGCGGAGCAAGATGCAAACTTCATGAAACACTGCACCACGCGTCAATGCGCCCAAACCTATTTCGTCGATTCGAAGGGTCGCTGTTTCGTGCCTGACGGTCCGAGCGGCAATCGGTTCACTGGCATGCTAAACCCATCATCTACGTTATATGGTCTGGGATGTGATGGATGATGTAATCGGAGAGCATTATCGTGTTGTTTACTCTCATGAGGTGTGCAGACAACCGCTTTGTTGTTTGTAACATGGTCAATCAGGCCGTAAACGATAGCCTTCTTGTGGGAAAGGGGAGTTGAGAGAGGCTGTGGCAAATGCTTGAAGTGTGTCGTAATAGATCGCCTATATTTTCCTTATCGAGACGCCCTCTTTGTCGACGGAGCTCTCAGCTGAGCCTTGATCACGGCGTCATCTCTGGGCTGCTTGGATCTATATGCCTGCCTCGACTCTTATACTCGAGCATAAGTCGTGGCCTCTACCCAGTCCATTCCTTTGAGAGTTATTGGCACATCCATGGCGCCGTTCTCGAAGGACAATCAGTTATGTCGCGACTTAGAATCCACCCCTGGCGCACCAACACCCATCTCTCTGCCTGGCCAGCCTCTCGTCTTACTCAACGACCCCGACAGTGCTCAAATCCGACAGTTTCTCAAGAAAGACATCTATTCCCCTGACCTCGAGACCATGGCACCACATCTCTGGATTATGACAACCTTCTCTAGCGCGAACATCAACCCACTCCATCGACAAAAAGTAAAAGGTCGGAATATCATCATTACAGAAGAGCCACGCTTGCACCTTTTGTGGATCTATAACCGGATCTTCATTAAACCTCTGCCGCGCTATCTGCTCTGCCACCTATTTTGGGAAAAATACCTGGATTCAGACTATCTTGGCCCGAGTAGAGGCGATGTTTGGAAGGCTGCTACCGGATTCCTCCGCACTTATCGTTATCTGCGAGTCCGACTTCCACATCGCCAAAGAACAACGTCTTATCCCCAAAGATGTGGATTGGCCGTCTTTCTGCCAGTTCATCGTTGAGTTCGAGAACGTGAAGGACTCTACCGTCTCAGGGAGATACTCCTACGGCGAGCTACGGCTTACGCGTCTTAACTTTTATGCCCCGCTGCTCCTACGCAAATTCTATTATGAGCAAGTACATGGCCAATATAGCGAATTTTTCAATCGGCTCTTTGGGCCTATACTCTTTGGATTCGGGCTTGCGTCTACCGTCTTGAGCGCCATGCAGGTTGCGCTTGCGGCCGAGCAGCTGCAGTTGGCGGCGGTTCATTGGGAATCAGTTCTGTATGTCTCTCGATGGTTTAGTGCAGTAAGCTTGATAGGGGCAGCTATCATCTCCACGTGGTTTATCTTGCTCTGGTTATGGCTGTTCTTGGATGAGTGGATATACACTCTGAGACGGAAGATAAAGAAGCGACAGGAGAGCCGCAGGGAGTCAAGTTGCTAGATAGAAATGGGAACCATGTAGAGTAGGTTAACCCGACCCGAAAATTATGGGAAAGAAGGGTTAAACCGCCACCTACAAGCCGATCTTTGCTAGCGACTCTAGAAGCAATGGGAGCCTACAAGGTTTGGGGCCCTCAAAACTGGGCAGTGCGGCGGAGCTGAGCGCCACTCGCCACGGGCTTTTGGATTTTGGCTTTGGCTTTCGGCAGAGACAGCAGGCAGCTATGACTCAGCTGAGCTCCCTCCAGTACCTTCACTTGTTTATTCCTACTGGTGAATGTAGGAGTTGGGCAAGGCCCACTAAGTCGAGCATGGGTTCTTATTCAAACACTTATTCTTCGCCCCCTTGCAATGATTTACATTATCACTAGAACAGATCATATACAACGTGGGCTCAACATTTTGTGGCGGTCGCCTGGCGTGGAGGGAGGGAACTTCAAGGTGAGGCGGGTGTTGCTGCTTTCAGTGCCATCTGATTCTGTGTTCAGTAGAAGTATAAGATTCTAGTACCTGTTGTATCCTTCTACAAGGGTTCCAAAGGAAGCGATACTAGGTCAACAAACTCCAAAAGCGTGCATCCGAAACGGATTCTCCGGAGGATGCCAAAAATGACCATTCTTGGCACCTGTACACATCTCTGCTTGTCGGATGGTAGTAGAGGTTGTTAGGCGCGCATTCTGTTGGTTTCTGTTTAGCAGTTTGCACCCTGTGTACAATTAGATTGTACAAGCTGCTTGTTGTTTAATAGACTGCTTGTGTTTAGATAGACTGTTTGTTCTAGTTTCAGGTTGACTACATATAGTAGGTCAACCGCTCGTTAGATAGATCATCTGAATATCATCTCATCTACTAGTAATCTCTCTTCAGTTTGGTTCAACAAATTCACCCCACCGCTGTGGTTGTTCTACGGCAGGTTTCCTCGAGAAGAAGCGCCGATTGCCAGTGGCTCCTCGCACACCAATTGCACTCTTACCAATAGATAGAATTTCCATAGTCCAATCGATCTCTTGTTCCATTCGCACCGTGATTCTTCCTTGGATAGTCTACCTAGAGCTTCTCCCAAATCTCCGTGTCTCTATTCTTGCGCAAGTACAGACATTTAAAGGCGCTGTATTCCTTTCCACAAATGTGGCGTACCGCTTCAATAACATTGAACACACCGTTTTCATCCGTGAGCTCCTCTTTGCGCCCAAAGTACGTAGGGTATATTACATCCGGCTCGGTTTCCTCTAGAGCGGCGACCACGGTTCTGAAAGCCTTGGGATCGATTCTGAAGTCGTACCAGGTGTCGCCTTTCCCAGGAAGAATACCATACGGTTCGAACTCGACGGGCTCCAAGTCGTAACTGTACCATGACACTAAGATTGTGCCATCCCTGGAGGTGCGCTCATCTGCAATGACCAGAATGCTTTCTGCGATAAAGTTCACCGGGGCCCCCTTCTCTAGGACCCATTTCTGGCATTCTTCTTTGGAGGCACCAATGAATTCAGTGTCAAAATCCTCGCCATCCTTCAACTTTCTTTTGAAGCCACTTTTGTCACTTGGCAGACTGCGCGATTGAGCAAGATAAAGGTAATTTTCATCCAAGATTCTGTGAACAAACTGCAAAGGTATCGTCAGCCTTTATGCTCTTCTGTCAACGTGCTAGCTTGGATACCGTACGGGTTTGGCGTCCTCAGCTATGCAGAAGAGCATAGGTAACGTCATGGCGCATGTGTGAATCCAGCCTTGACGGGTCCTGAAGGCACCTGAGGTTGCGACTCGTATCCGCTGTGATATGTAATGCTTTGGAGAGGATGAAGAATGGAGAGGAATCAAGGGGATAGCAGAGTGTGAGAATGCCGTTGGATCGGTCTTATCCTTTGGATATTGCGTAACCCCCGAAGACGACGCGAAATGGGATGATGTCATTTGCTTTGTTGTTTGTGGCACAGTACGGCGTAGCAATCCAACCTACCAATGGAGCATGGAAGCGAAACTGTGATGTCCGAACGACCCAATACGAACCGCAGATGATACTTTATTGGAATCGGTGCGTCTCAAAAACCTGTTGGGAGGCCGGTTGCATTGGAGCGAAGGATTGTTTTAGCAAATGGCTGGCTCAGACACATTCCGTGTGTTAAACGACACTCTCCAATATGTCGAGGCGCCATTCTTGCCTATTCTTGCTACTACCTCAGCTATAAATACTCTTCCTGTTGTGCCCCTCGAATTATGGGATTGTGGGTGACCCGCTGTGAATAGCGTGGTGTTGTATGCTTTTTTGCGTTTTTTTTGGAAATGTGGATAGCGAACGTATATTTTGCCTCCAGCCCTAGAAAAAGATGGTAACCAGGGGCTTTTAATCTAGCTATAGATAGGGTAAGCGTAGTACGGGTCGTGCCGAGGCGGAGACACTTTGCCGTTGGCATGTGAAAGACGTTGCATGGGATTTCAGGAACGCATGATAGAGAAGAGATGAGAATCTCTGCATCGAGTGTACCACCATTGACGTTTCAATGACTGTTCTCCGTATGTAGAACCCATATCGAAATGGTTTCTGTTCGGATTGCAATTCATTTTTTCTCTCACCAGCACTCCTGCTCTGCTTGGGAAACATGGACGTTCGGAAACGAGAACGTTGCCAATATGTATCAACAATACTGTATCTAATCTCACAAAATTAAAAACCTCTTTTCTGCCCCTAGAAAAGGCTGACCTTGCGAGGACCCTTTCCCAAATAGGAAATTCGCGTTCGGAGGTGTTGCTTGTCCCGAGGCTCGCCCATAATCCCCGACGCTAACAGCATAGTAAGCCCGCAGTAGCCTTACTGTTCTTCCAACATAGTCCACATGTCGCCATTCTCCGTCTTACGCCCCTCCTCTATTCTTCAATTCTTGTCTCAGACACTTTTCATTGTCCTTCGTTCCTTTGTATTCTCATAGATATGGCGGTCATGTCGACGACGGCGCTCGCATCGACCGTATCAGCGGCCGCCGCCTCCATTGCCGCGTTCCTCAGCAGCAGGCTCCGAAGCGCATTGTCGACGTGCACCGATTTCAGCGGAACAGCCGGAATATGGAAAGCCATTGCTATTCTCCTGGCATTGGCAAACCTGAAGATGTTGCCGGGAATGTGGCATGTGAGTACCCTCCGGCGCTCTCCCACATTCGCGCCCAGCCATCGCAACCGCAACGGACGCGCACCAGAGACTCCACGATAGGAAGATGCTGACCTGGAACCTCCTCAGGTCCGCTTCTTCACCTCCTTCTTCTACCAACTCCACTACCAACCGACCCGCATCCCTCCCTCCGCCCTCTTCCAACCCGTCATAACCAGCACCCGCTGCACCGCCCTCGAAACCGACTACAACATCCACAAATCAAACAGCACCTACTTCGCCGACATGGACATCTCGCGCACGCATCTCTTCACAGCCATAATCCGCCGCGCGATCCAGAAATCCGCTGCAAAGGACGGCGCATTCCCCCGCGCCGCGGGCGCCACGGAGGGAACCAAGGGCCCGCATATCATTGCTTTGGGGGGAATCAGCTGTTTGTTCAAGAAGGAGATCAAGCCGTATGCGAAGTACGAGATGTGGACGAGGCTGCTGTGCTGGGACAAAAAGTGGTTCTACCTCGTCACGCATCTGGTGAGGCCTGGTGTTGGGAAGCCCAAGGAGTGGACGTTGCAGCCGTGGAAGAAGGGCGCGAAGCCCGACCAGGAATATGATGCTGAGAAGCTGAAGGGCGCTATCTTCGCGACTGCGCTCGCGAAGTATGTCGTCAAGGAGGGAAGAAGGACGATTGCACCCGAGCTGGTGTTGTTGGATGCGGGTATGGTGCCCGCGAAGCCTGAGGGATGGGTTTACAAGGGCGAAGTCGAGGCCGGTGCCGACGGAGAGGTTGTGCTTCCCGAGAAGGAGGACGCGCAGTCCTGGAACTGGGACGTCATCGAGAGGCAGCGGTTGAAGGGCTTGAGCTTTGCGGAGAACTTTGTGGCGTTGGACGGCTTGCATGATGTTTTCGATGGCGGTGAGAATGGCGTTTTGGGACGTTATAGCGACCTATAGACACGCGCATATTTTGTTGATTGTACAGTTGGGCCTTCAATTCGGATAGAAATATACCCATAGATCTGAGTTTAACGAGTAGTACCTTTCCATATCAACGAATGAGTCTCGGTGACACAGTAGATGCAGCCGGTCGGAGTCTATCACTTATACACATATACCTATGTAAGAATGTCCTAACAATAGCGAGTTTTCAGTGTGACCTGCTTCTTCGTATTGGGCGTCGTATCCAATAAGCGGTAAAGCTATGTATTGGAATCTATTGCTCTTGAAGGTTGTGCAGTACATGGTGCATGTCAACGCAATGTATATCCCTTGTTAGTGAGACACTGGGCACGGTACTAACATCCTGCCAAGTTGGCACTTGAATCATACCAGTGAAGAGTTGTGAAGGTGATGCTACTGTGCCTGCAAGTTATAAATAAGCACATGCACTCCGATAACGTACAAGGGGCGGTCTTTCGGACAAGCATGTATATGTGCAGAACCCATATGCATTGACACGGTCCGGAAAGATCTTTACGCACGGCAGACCAATCCGCCACCAAATGATACATATTCCTTGTAGGATGTCGCATGGAGTTAGAGGAAACCGTCCCCTGGAGTGACAGAAAAGAGTCGCACTATCCTAGTAACCCCGTAAGTTTAACTCACGTCTCCCAATAACAGAACAT
Organism: Westerdykella sp. P71; assembly: GCA_019022765.1. Taxonomy (NCBI): domain Eukaryota; kingdom Fungi; phylum Ascomycota; class Dothideomycetes; order Pleosporales; family Sporormiaceae; genus Westerdykella; species Westerdykella sp. P71. Next base: position 58,786 of record JAFHBW010000032.1, on the reverse strand, counting down.
AAGAAAGATGCTCTTTAGGCTTTCATTCTGTAACCGCAAACTGTTGGCCTTAGTTGTTAATACCCACGCGGACTACAAATGCGTTCGCCTCTAACTGCACAGGAGAAGTCGTAGTTGTGGAATGCAAGTCCGTTGAAGCCTCTTACCTACACTTTATTATTGCCGATAGGGCAATAAGCACACAATATTTGTTAGGGAAGAGTAACACTTTTTTCTTTCACCTGTGTGGGTACCTACCTGGAAAGTGAAAGAGCAAAAGCGGGCAGCTTCCCTCCTCTTCTCTTTCACCTCAGGATACAGCTACCATTTCACCAATTCACCAACAAACACGTGCGTACACTTTCACACCAGAGCGCATTGCATATTTGGCTACAAGATGACTCTAGGCCCGTACGATTTCGCGCCCTACAATTCGCTTCGCAACTTGAGCTCAAGACAACCGACAACCTCAACTATTCTACGTGAAACATTCAGTGGACTCGATTCTAGCCGATCTGTCTTAAATCTATGTCGTTCCACCGATATCCTCGGGAGTCCGATGAAGCTTGCATGGAAGATGTCACAAATTTTCGTTCACCAGACTCCGAGCAATTGACAAGAGTCACTTCACCTACGCATTCTTGTCCTCACGTCAACACCGCTACCTGCCAGGGGGAACTGTGGGAGGAAAGGTATCCGTTTGACTACCTCATTCCCGCCCCGCCAGCCGTTCTCCCTAAGCCATTGGCACTCGCTTACCGGAATTATCATTTGTGGTACCATAAAATCGACTATCACGACGGCGAACGCAAAATGGCTGGCAGTGATCTCGTCTCGAAGCTTCTTCGCTTCTACTTCCCCGCCGACGATTTCGGATCCGACCGCATCCCGAACGATGGTGATATGCTGCCAAATGTAATCATCCACACCATCGCGGTCCTCGGAACTGTTTACTGGGTGGTTACCGTGCCTCAATGCAAGGAAAATGATATGCTGGTTCAATCCAATCCCAACTTGCCCTCATCTGATGGTTCCGCAACACCGAATGGCAGTGGACTACATCGGCCCTATGCCCCTGCTGGATCAGTGGTGCTACTTGTGGCTGTGGCCACAGAAAAAGGATTCGGCGCACGACCTGAGCGGGATGTACCAAGCATACTCGAGTTTTCCGCAGAGGCGATGGCCTCTTCTGGACATTTGCAAATTGGGCAATATAGCTTCCACAAAGGGCATGTCGTCATCCTTGGTAGCAACGAGGATCCATCACGGCTCCCGCCTGCCCCGCCAGAGTCTAGTAAGAACAAGAAGAAAAGGACTAAGAAGCAGGGAGGTCCTCCACCATCCGCCGCGCGCCCGGTGTGGGAGTTCTACACCTTTGATGCAGAAAGCAACGGTAACCGGTCTATTGTCCCCTGGTTTGGAGCAACTACAACATATCCTCGTGGCTTTTCCACGAACAGCTTCTCGCTTGAAAGCAACGATTTGAGGAACGTCGACGAGATGTTCAAGCGGTTGGTGCGTTGCTCTTATAGGGACGAAGCCAATTAGCTCAGGATTGTTTCACTGTTGGGCCCGGTCACGCCAAGTGAACACTTTGACCTTCAAGTTTTTCACTCCTGGAAGGTACAATCGCGTGTCTGTCAGGGAGCGATATTATCGTACACGTGAGTGTTCGGGTGTAAGTGAGAGAAGTGGTTGAAAAGTTCAAGTCCCCCGCGCTTTCTGGGCGCAACCCTGGAACAGTCTATATGTAGTATCAAAGCGTGGTAGACACCGAACGAAGATAAATTGAACAATAAGATCACTGGAGAAGACATTTCCAAAGTGCAATAGAGTGACTGTTTCCACCATTAAGGTGAGTTTGAATGTTAGGTATCTGTTGAGCGGTAATGGCAGCGCTGTCTCCCTTAGGTAGTCTTACGGGCGTGTGAATCTGCCGATGTGCGCACATATGAATTTTCCTGACGATGATTGACGCCGTAAACAGAACCAGATTTTAACTTCAGTTGTCTCAGTACAATTGAGGCGGCGCGCCCATCCCTGGGGTTCTCTGAGGTCTTGCTCCTACGTTACGCCTGTGTTCAGCCTGAGGTGGGGTTCCGAAGGCGGCAACCACAATGGACAACTCCGGAGTGTGACCACATCGTTTACGCTTTCACCTTCAACAGCAATCTAGTGGCACTATGAATATGTGCCTGCTTCTCCTGGGCTTTCTCTCGGTTCCGTTGAACGTCATTGCCAAAGGAATACTACTATGGCACATCCATCATCCATTCGCGATCGCATCTTGCGACATGCTGCCCAAGACGCCATAGATCTCACAGTTCTTCCTTTTCTTGAGGAAGCATTGGAGTCCATCGTGGAGATCTCCGAGGTAGCAAAACGGCCTATCCCATCCTTCGTCGATGCCTCACGAATCGACACCCATACGCATCCTGTTCCGTCCTGGTTCCGCGATCTGCAACCGTTAGCAGCAGGACGAGAGACACCGAAGTGGGACATCGGATCTCACCTCGAGTTCATGGCAACACATAATATAAGCCACAGCATACTATGCCCATCTACGCCCCAAGCCAATGCCTTCCTTGGAGATAAGGGCAAGACAGTCGCACTAGCGCGCCTGTTGAACGAATTTGTTGCCGCAGTCTCCAGGGCATTCTCGGAGAGATTCAGCTGGTTCGCAGTTACAACTCTACCGTATGTGGAGGAGAGCGTGAGAGAAGTGAAGTACGCACTTGAAGAGCTAGGCGCCGCAGGTGTCGGTGTATTGACCAACCACGAGGGACTTTATCCAGGGGAGAACACATTTGACCCATTCTGGGAATATCTGCAGGGAACTCAATTTGAAAGGGTGGTTGTGTTTATCCATCCCACAGATCCAGTCCTGCGTTCAGATGCAGGGACATTCATCAATGCCAACCCATGTAAGGATGTTCGTTTTGGTACGCACTCTGGCACAACTGACTCGTGGTAGCAACCCTGAGGGCCGGCCTTGAGGAATTTTATTTTGAAACGGCACGAGCTATTTCTTCCATAACAGCAAATCGAACAATCTTCAAATACCCTAAGCTGCACTGGCGGATATCTCACGGCGCCGGTGCATTTCCCGACATCGAGGAAAGATTTCTGCTCGGGTTTCCCGAAGACGCGGACGAAGCAAGGCGAGCGTATGCTACGCGGTTTTGGTATGACAGCGCAGGACCTGTCTATCCAAGACAAATACAAGGCTTGTTGGCACATGGAGTTCCGTCAACACAACTGGTCTTCGGGACGGTAAGCGTTTCATGCGACCTTCCATGGGTAGCGCACTTATTGACTGCTGTGAGCTAGGATTATCCGTACGGCATAGGATTCTGGCACATTGAAGATAATATACACGGTATCCTCCAAGCTGTTTTCCTCTCTCCAGAAGAAAAAGAGGCGATTTTCCATGGAAATTCGGAGGCTCTGTGGAGTGGTAATTTGCTTAGACATGGATGATGCAGAGTATACACAACGTGTCGCAATTGCCACTGTTCTTGTAGGCCAAAGATAATTAATTCAATCGTTGGTCTATGAAGCTTCAGTCCGCGGGCAAGCTATAAACACATCTAAGGATAAATGAATGCGCATGCAGACCATTGCCTTGTAAGAAAATGACGGACGTCGGGTCAGCACATTGGCTCACCGGCCGTCTGTGTTCTCTTCACCCGAACCATACGGCAAGTCCTCATTCGCATCCTCTACATCGCCTGACTTGTTTTCATCGCGGCACTCCGTCACCGTTGCACAGTGATCTGCTCCGTTGTGGTCATCGTGCTTGCCAGTATCATTACGTCTCCAGATGCCGAATCGAGCCACAGCCGGGTATGGTATAGAGTCATCTGGAGCGCCATAGAGAACTAGCCTACGTGGCTCCCCAGGCGGAGAAATTACGCCCCAACCGAACGGAGGCATAGGAGGTCGTGCACCCCTGCGGCGAGGAGGTGGAGGTTGATACATAGGCGAGCTTGGCCTCATCAAATCTCCGAGTGCTAGTTCTTCTGGTGTCGCGCTGGGGGAGGGGCTATGGAGACCTACGGACCTCAAACTTGTACAAAAATAATCGCTATTGTATAGGTCCCCCGGCCCCCGGCTGTCCCAGGCACCATTAGCTTGCTTTGAGTGGCAGGTACAATTACAGTCCGGGGTTTGGCCGTTCATCGTTTCTGGTGAGCCTCACTGGTGGCGTTTTGGGATGGCGGGGATTCTTCGACAGGCTTTGAGGGCTCTATCAGAACTTGATTTCGAAAGGTAGTGGTTTTATGCTCCCGTTAGTGAATGTGCATGTCAATGGGAAAGAGTCACAATTAACTTTCGTGGCCTTAGCTCCTACATATACGGATTGGCGTTCGGATTTGTCACTGCCTTTAAATGACGGGCAAATTGATAGCTCAATCACAACGCACTTCCACTCGAGGAAACTGAAACTATGACCTCCTGGTGAATATTCACTTCCGCATTGGCTACGTACTAGCTGCTTCCGACGACACATTATAAGAATGGCTTAAAAATTTCAATATTTTTGTATAAGTCCTGGCCCAGTGGGATCATACGAGGCTTTGCATATTTGTCGAAACGTGGGACAATGGCCTTGATCATTGCCTTAGCCAGTCCGAATGGGAGAGTCAGACGGAGGAATAGCCTGTTCGAAACGGACTGTGTCTATACATCATACTCCAGCGTCAAACTGGTGGGTATCGGACTCTCCCTTGAGCTCGCATCAAGATAATGCCTCATTTTGATACCAGCAAGGTCGTGCTCTGTGATGCTAAACCTTCCTTGCCTTCCCTCGGCTCGCCTGATATTCTTCAATCGGAAGACCTCTCTCAAGGTTGCAGCAAGGGAGCACCCAACCAATCGTGCTCCAAAGCAGAAGTGCATGCCGTGACCAAGCAGGATATAGTCTCCAAACGGGCGATGCGGGTTCAGCCTCTCGGGTTGTGGAAATGCGAGAGGATCCATGGACGCTTTGGATGTTGCGATGAGCACTGTCTGACCCGCTTCTATGTGAATAGGTCCTCGGGCGCCATCGTTGACAGTGATGTCTTTCGCCGCGGTGCGAGGGAGTCCAGGCACAACTCCGGCATGCCGCATACCTTCAAAGACGTAGCCTTGCAATTCACGTTCCGAAGCGGCCGGGTCCATATGCGCCAACTCGACGATGCGGGCCTTGTGCTCTTCGTAACCCGGGCTGAGGAAAAGGTCGATCAACAGCGATGCTTGCTGTGTGATGTTGCCAGCGACGGGCGCACCCATTCCAATGCAATCACCAACGAGATCGCCAATAGGCAGCTTTGTGTCAATGAGGGCATGGTAGATGCGATCCGCATTGGGGCCGACCTCAAAGGCGCTGCCCTTCGCTAGCCAGTCAACCACGGCCTCTTTAGCCCCGCTCTGAGTCTTGAGATGGGCTTCGAAAATCTTCCGCAAAGGCGCTGCCGCTTTCATGGCACCATCCCGAAGCTTCCACTCGTTGACTGGCATGATATTGAAACTTTGATACATGAATAGAACGAGGTACGCGGTGAAGGCTTCGTGAATGGTGAGCAAACCTTTGGGCTGTTCGGGTGTTTTCAACGCCAACGCAAAACGGTCCGCAAGCCATAAGATCGGGGTGATGTTGGTTACGTCTCGCACAATGTCGATCGATTTCCGGCCTCGCGAGAAGGACAGAGAATTCTGCGCGATCAATTTCCTCACATTCGTGCTGAAGAACTCTGAGCAGTTCTTCTCGAAACCTGGCTCGAAGAAGACTTTATGCAGTAGTTCTGATCGTGGGTCGTGGCGCTTAGCGTCGTCCCATCCTATCATGAAATCGTGCCCATCGGTACAGTTTCGAATGGCAGCTTGATACATGACACGGAAATTGTCGCGGTCTTCGAATACTGTTTTACATCCTTCTTGAGTTTGGATGCTGACGATGTCACGGTTGCTGGACGGCCTGGCAAGATCGTACTTTTCAATCACTTTGTTGGCTTTCAGTATTCCCTTGGCAGCTTCAGGCGTGTAGAATGGTAGCAGAGCATATATGGAGGTCCCGGTGAAAGCTCCGGGAAGTCCATTGAATAGCAGCTTGGGCAACATGCCTCCATAAGATCCTGCTGGTGTGTCTTGCAGCTTCGCGGCTCCCCAGTGCGTCAATGTGTTCGAATTGAAGTCGTAGCTAAGAAATCGATCACCACGAACCAAGGCCACAGCATCGTCCAAGATACCCCGACCGGTGGTTTGGCCTGGACATACACCACTGCCAGGCATGGCAGGCTTAGTGCATTCGGCCATTAATCCAGGGTAGAGCTCAAGATTATCGACGTGCCCGTATAGCAGTTCAGCTGCTCTGGCAACTTTCGGATCCTCGTTCCAGTCTTCGAAGGTCTTGTACGGTGTAAGGTTGAGATACCTGCGGAACCTTGGGACATGTTAGCACATTTGCTTCAATAGGAGTAACCAGAGAACTTACTCGTTCAGTGTACAGACATTGAAAACATCTCTAGCCTGAAGCTGGCCCATGAGATCAACGACCTTCAAACTAGCGGGAGTCCCGTGAGCCCCAAAAGCATGAGCTGGCTCCTCTATGCAATTCTTTATAATTTCCGCCAGATCACTATCACTGAAACGGCCATCAGCCTGACGTTTAAGACCACCGAACGTCCACTCTCGTGGCGGAGTCGACATCAACCTGTGGCCATAAACTTTCATAACCTCGTGAAACATCTCTACGGTAACGTCATCGAACGACGTCAGGTCAGGATATCTCGATTTGATTATGTCCTGCATCCATTTGTCATCAGCGGCGCTCAAAGCGGCATGCCAATGATAAAGGACCGCGAACTCCACAGAGACGACATTACCGGAACCACGTTCGACACGACTGCCATTCTTTCTGATTTCTTTTCCCAAGTTCAGGGTCCATTCGGAGTCGGCGCGAGGTGTGTTGAGGATGGCTGCGACATAGTCTCGTAAAACAACGGAGGCGAAAAATCCGACATTGATGTTGCGCGATATTTGAAAGATATCCTCATCTTGCCTACGATAGTGAGTATGGGTAGAATTTGAAGTTAGAGATTACGTTACCATTTCTTTTTCTCCTCGTCCAGGCTGTCCCAAGGCTTATATTTGCCCTGTTCGTTCACTGAAAGGAGGCTCTCGGCGATGTAGTTGTGGTTCCTCGAGAAGAGTATCAAGACAGCGGTGACGCCTGGTGGCATCATCATGATCCTTTCTGATGCAATGGAGTCTGGGTATATGAGACCATTATTGTAGGTCCTTACGCGCTTTTGCTCCTCTCCAGTATTCCCGTACAGGGTGCTCAAGTCGACATAGCTTGACGTTTCGTTGATCCATGGGTTCGACCGGCTCGTCTGGAAGCACTCGTGGATGACAATTGTCGCGAAGGAGAAAAACAACCTGTTCAGCCCGGATGGATGTGGGCGAAACGGTCCATCTCTCTTCAGCAAAGCATCATACACCGACTCCACGTTGGGAAGGTTGGGGCCCTTTGGTTTTAGGGGTGGGACGCTTCTCGAATATGGTGAACCCGCTTTTCCCATTTCTGGGAGCCAAGGGTTGTTTCCGCCGCCGTCGTGACGCCGATACCGACACGTTGGCCCCGCGAGCGTTGGAGGAGGATGCGGCAAGTCATGCCATAGCATGCTAATAAACCCGTCTGAGATTTTCTCGCTAAGGCCACTGTCCGGTGGAAGGCCTTGAAGCATGGAAACACCATTCTCTAGCAGGAGACCCTTGTCATCTATAGGGTCACCCGATGCTAAGGTAGTGACGGCATTGAGGACGGTTTTCGCATTCTTGGTCCCGAGGTTGGCGATATCGTGACCGATACTGGTCTTTTCTCCATTGACCGCTCCACTCGCCTCGGCGGATCTGCCGTCCGCTGCTCGAGTAGGTTTCCGTCTGATGTTATCAAGAAGAACCCTGAGTTGGCCAGGCATTGTTGCATAGAACCGTGGGGAGAGGGGGCGTATACAATCTTGCAGCTCCCTTAGTGTCTTGGATCGCAATCGAAGCAAAATGGATCAGGAGGGGATGGTGGGGATAAATCGTGCTAGTTATGACAAAATGTAATGGTCGAGAGTGATTTGGCGTACTTCTGCATCGGGGAAACCGAAGGGGATTCATTTGCAGCTGAAGTGCCGCCCAGATCACCTAACGGACAGGCGCCGCAGAGTGCATATCGGAACGAGTCGCCTTGGCGTGGTGGCCGATCTATTGAAGCTCGCCCATTCGGTCTATTCCCTGATGAAGGCAAGATGTCAAGCTGTGGGACTAGGTGTGCGTAAATCACACACATCCCCCATGGAGCTAGTGAGGTTGTGGTGTAAACATTGGCCCTTTTAACTTTGCTGGGCACCAACCTACGATGGTCATACAGTTTTGCGGCCGATGATAGGTCTGTTCTGGGAATTGACTACTGTTCTCTTGCATATCTTCGCGTCCGTGCCTCTACATCGGGAGTGGTGTTCTGACCGCCTCGACAGTCGCGCTTCAACATTGGACGCCACGAACTTCTCTGGGGAGCTGAGCGCCCGAACGGGTAACACAACTTACGAATCCGTTTAAATGCCACTAGTGCTACGGGTCCACCCACCCTCCCGCATACTCCCCTGTTGGTCGCAGATCGCAGATCCGGATCTCATCCTCCTACCGCAAACCGCAATGTCGGCGAGGAGAATGCAGTCTCCTGCATTTCATTTGTCCATTTCAGCCGTCGGTTTCTATCATCTGCACCAGCACTCCTCCGCTTTTGGTGGATCGCCCAAACCCTTACCGTATGTACATGCAGGCCGCCAATTGTTCTTCGCTCAGCTGTGTTAAACCTTTTTTCAGCTCACAAGACAAAAACCGAGATGCCGTGTTGTGTTGGTCGCAATGCGGATCCTTGGTCCGTAGTGAGGTACACGGCAGTTTGATTGCACCATCACCTCTTAATTTGGTGTGCCGGTGACATATTTACGAGATAGACCCGAACATGTGCTATGGCATCGATCGCTCAGCGCTTCCACTTGCCCGACACCAGACCAATCCATTGAAGAACGGCCACCGACCCTATCGTCCCACAACGTCTGAGTGGAGCTAGCGGTTCTCTTCAAGAAATGAAGAGATCTTGCTCTAGAACCACATAGTTGTGACTCGACATTCTTTCCGTAAAACACGAACACAGAGACATGGATAATGGGGCGCGCGGAGGAGTGCACTACCCCATCCAAACTTCAGACTACAGCAGCCATTGCCACACCGAGCCAAACAAAGAGGAGGAAACGAAAGCATTTCCTCGTTCAATCCGCGCCCTACGAGATGCAAGAAACTCGAATTATCATGGTCGAACGGTAGTCATCTGTCTCGATGGCACTGGTGATCGCTTCGACAGCGACAATAGCAATGTGGTGCACTTCGTATCATGCTTGAAGAAGCATAGCCCCAATGAGCAAGTCACGTATTACCAGTCAGGGATTGGGACCTACGACAAAGGCGGTCTGAAAGGTGGTTTCGGAGCCGCTATGGACATGACCGTCGGCAGTGGTCTTGGAATGCACATCAAGGACGCGTACCGGTTTCTGATGCAAGCGTATCGGGAAGGCGACAAGATATGTCTCCTTGGATTCTCTCGCGGCGCATACACTGTTCGCTGTCTGGCTGGAATGCTTCACAAAGTCGGACTCCTGCCTGCTAGCAACGGCGCGCAGGTCAACTTCGCATACGACTTCTACAAAGACGACACACCAGAAGGTTGGAAGATGAGTGCAGAGTTCAAAAAGACCTTCTGTACCAATGTTGACGTCTATTTCGTCGGGTTGTGGGACTGCGTGGCCAGTGTTGGTTTCTTTCCCCGCAAACTGCCTTTCAGCAAAACACCGACGAACCACATCCATTATTTCCGACATGCCATGGCGCTGGATGAGCATCGCTCCAAGTTCAAGGTCTGTCAATGGGAGCATCAAGATCCTGATCTGAATCGTCGCGCGACCTTCGATAACACGCCCCGGGCACAGCTGAAGAGAGGGCTGAAGCGAACGAAATTTCTGAAGCCACTTGGTAAAGACAAACCAAAGACAGCTCCAGAAACCGTTTCCGCACCCCACAATGCGGGCACGTCAGACGTCAATGGGATAAACGGACACCACCATTGTTCTGTCGAAAACAGATCAAGCGAGGACGAGGAACAAGAGAAACTGGCAGCGTATTTCGAAGCCATCGACTATTCCCGATCGCGCCGCAAGCTGAAAACCGATGCGCTCGAAGTGTGGTTCAAAGGCTGCCACGCCGACATTGGCGGAGGTGCAGTCGCCAATGAGACCCGGCACATGTTGTCACGCATTCCACTGCGTTGGATGATCCGGCAATGTTTCGAGTGCGATACCGGTATCTCCCTTGATGTGGAGGCACTTACTGAGATGGGTCTGGATGTGCACACTCTCTGGCCGAAGTATACGCCAGTCTGCAGGCCACCAACGGAGCCTTCCCCTAGCCTGGTTGAGAAATATCTTAACAAGTCCTTCCCCCCAATTCATCGACGGTCTCTGTTCGTGAGGTTTGAGGATGGTGATGAGGAGTTGGATAGAATTGCAGGAGACCACCATATCGCGCATCTGCCCGAGTGTACCGAGGACTACTTTGACAGTCAACAGAAGGTGAATGATATGTTGGTGCAAGCGAAGGGATGGTGGATCCTCGAGGCGTGGCCAGTTAAAGTGCGGTTATTGGCAAAGGACGGAGACTGTTGGGAGAAGCGTGTCCGGATGAATCTGGGCCGGTATCGCGCCATTCGCGAGACGTCCCCTAAATTGCATTGGACTGTGCAGCAGTTGGTGAATGAAGGGAAATATGAGATCAAAGGTAGAGTGGAGCGAAACGCGTACTGGGAGGCTGTTGTATAATATGGCCTATGAGTAGTTCTGCAGAGTTTGCCTTCCAGTACATTCCAATTCGACTTCAGTAAGTTAGAGGGACATTTTTTCTGTCACCTGTATGCGAGGTCGTAGTTGGTAATACCTTGGCGAACTAGGAAAGTGTATGCCTCGAACTGCACGGGATTGTTTGTAGTTACAGAATACAAGCTCTAAAGAGCATCTGTCTTATATTCTATTATTGCAGGACGTGAATTAAGATTACAGATTTCCTGGGATAGTGCGACACATTTCTGTCACTCCAGGGGCTGGTCACGTCACAGCGCACTTGTTAAAGCGCTTAGGCCATGCATGGGCGATGGTGCATAAAATGACAATCGATTAAGTTGGACTACAGAAAATAGCTCATTGCTAGTACTGAGGGGCCGGTACGCGTTTCCCTTGGACTACGGAAAATAGCTAGCAGCTAGTAGTGAAAATCCATTACGCGTTCCCTCTCGAACAACTCCCTGCTTTCCATGCCAGGAGAAGGGATGCCAGAATATAGCTGTCGGTCGTCATTGAAGCTGAAGGCTTTCTAGAGGGCAATCCGAATCTTATGTATCTTGCAAGAACCTAAAGAGTGCTTCTCACAGCGCGCGCGCAGCATCATATAAACATTGTTTGCAATAAGTCCCAATCGGTCGGCATCCGCTCCCCTGCTAGGACACCCCAGCAACGTCAACTCTTCAAGGTGCGGAAACCTGGTAAGCTCGGCTGCATATTTCGCAATGTCCTTCCGGAAATCATATGTGAACCGGCCCGTGAGCAGTGGAAGCTCGATTTTGGATGGCTTGAAAGAGAAACGCCGTAGGCCTGGACACGCATCTCGTATTTGTCGGACTTCGGGAGGTGGCAAAGGCCGATTGCCAAATCTTACCTCAAGCTCTTCCAATGTTGCGTGGTTCCGCAAGGACAGACCCAGATTCATGAGCCAATCCTCGTTAGCATCGAAGCGGAGAGAATTGAGACCGGTAATTCTTCGCAAGAATTTCTCCACAACATGTGGTTGCGTTTGGGGTCCTGGCCAATATGTGGGCCGAATGCATTGGAAACTCTTCAGCTGCGACGACTTGACATCACCGAAAGCATTCAAAATGTATTCCAGGTTCCCACAATGTTGGATATGTAGGTATTGCAGTACAGACACATCAATACGCTTAATTTCATCGTCTTCAACTTCAGTTATTCTGAGGCGCGTTAACGTGAGTCTCGTAACGCAAAATTGTTGGCTGGAAGGCGTTCGTAAGATCATGTTGAAAATTCCCGGGCATGAATTATATTTCGCCTGTTCCAGGGATATGGATTCGAACTCCGTTGGCGCCCCCATGTGAGACAAAACATTTAGGAAGGACCCAACACTGGTACCCTGAGCTGGTCCTAGAGCCATGAAGCCGTAGCCTTTGTGGAACTCTCTTTTGAATGTGCCAACAGACGACAACATCACTCTCCTGTCCTCCCCATGGTCCCGACTTTGGAACGAGATTCCGGCGGTACAAGCGAAAAGCTGCGGAGGACTGATTTCGAATGTCTCATCGAAGTGATTCTCTCTCTGAAGATGCAACTCGGCGGCGTCGCTCGCCGTGATACTGGGGAAGACGATTTCCTCGAGCGTGTGTCCAAAGCTGTCAGGATCACACAGGGCGGCTTCCAGGTCAGTCCAGCACTTCCAATTTAACTGCGGCCGAAAGAAGGCCAATTTTTTCAGCTTGGACTTTTGAATTCGTTCCAGGAACTCCGAGAAAAAGGACAAGACATGCGGACCGATGTTCGCTCTGTCTCCCGGCACAAAAAGTGTCAAGCTCTTGGTCTGATGGATGACATTTGTCACGATCGCCATGTTGTACTGGGTGGCAAAGTTGATGCCGCTTTCTAACCCGACCTTCATTTCGCCGAGAGCTTGTGCAGAGAATGAGTGGCCCGTCCGCCGCGCGAAGTCAACAGAAGTATTCCTCCACAGATATGGCATTGTTATCCTGCGGGCCTTCTGGCAAACCCAGTTCAGGGTCTGCCAATCCGCTACTCCCACCTGTACACTATTAGCGGGATCGATAACTCACAGAGAAAGCATGCACTTACCTCCTCCACGATTGCCAGTGTAAGTTCTTCGGGCAGAGCTAAAAGCGGACAAGGCCGACAACCGGTAACAGTCTTCTCTGGCTTGGTCTCATTGTCTTCATTTCCCTTTAGCTTTTTCACCCTCTGCTGCTCCTTGGAGTCATCTTCTGCACAACGTTTCGATCCCGGCGCAACGCCATCAACCAAGTCCGCCCCATCTCTTGTGTCCTCTCTCTTAGCAGAGTCAGCCATGGCTCTACAGGGCTCTTGATGACAGGATGCAATTGGAACGAAGCGCGTTGTGACCTGATTCTATGGGTGAAGCGGACGAGGTTGCGTTGGCTGTTAAGTGCTGACCGCATTGGGTTAGCGCAGAGCCAAGGCAGGTGTGGAGCTCGAGCCGCTTTTTCGGGGCCTAGTTGACGGCGGGGTGGGGCTTTCGACGACCAACTCCAACTACTTCTTCCCTTCCGTTAACAACTCCGACCTTCTTCCTCATTTCTTACCTTTGCTCTTGGGTTCGCTCACCGGCGTAGCTGGTCGGACTGCGGGGATCATTACGGCGAGTTTTAAGGGCGGGGATCCAAACTTCCGAACTTTCCCTGATGATCCACGAACGATCGAGCAAGAGCAACGGTGCCTAACACGGAGGCCTCGGGGCCTAGTTGGAAGCAGGTTGGGGCTTCCAATGACGACCGAATCCAACTATCTTGTTTCCCTTTGTTTACTGCAAGACCTTCTTCCTCTTTTTGCCTTTGCTCTTAAGTTCCGTTGGCGTAGCTGGCGTGACTGCGGGGGATCATCACGGGGAGCTAAGGTTGCACTGTACTGCACTGGTGTTAACTTCAACTTCCCTTGGTGGTCCACGAACGGGCGAGAGCAACGGTGCCTATGACACGGAGGCCTCGGGGCCTAGTTGGAAGCAGGTTAGGGCTTCCAATGACGACCGAATCTAACCATCTTCTTTCCTTCTATTTACTGCGAGAACTTCTCCAATCTTTGAAGCCTTTGCTCTTGGGTTCGGTTGGCTGAAGCTGGCCGATGGCGGGGATCATTACGGGAGTTGCCATGGGTTAACTCGCTTGGTGATCCACGAGCGATCGAGCAAGAGCAACGGTGCCTATAACACGGAGGCCTCGGGGCCTAGTTGGAAGCATGTTGGGGCTTTCAATGACGACCGGAACCAACGACAGAGAGAGATCCGGGTAGGCGCTTTGCTGCAGGCGGGAGCGGATCATCGCACTGGGCGTGGGTGGGGCCCTTTGCACTCAGCTCATTCGATGGGTTGAGTTCTGGACGATTCTGTCGTCTTTTTTTATCTTTTCATTGACCACCGGCTTGATGCGGATGGTCGAGGAAGGGAGGCACAATGCGACTCATTGCGCAAGACAAGGGAGATGCGATGCGGGGTCCGACTTTCGTGTTGCTGGGGATGCTGTGCCCGGACGCCCACACATAGGCTCTTGCCTCGAGCAATCTCCCGACTCTTTTGAAAGATGCCGCCAACCATTGCAGATGATTGGGGGCTTACAGAATGACTGTGCCCATGGCCTGTGGCTACGAGCCTGTTAGCAGAAATCCAGGTAGACAGACAAGTGGAAGCGCCGAACATGAGAATTTAGGGAAGAACTGCACTTCTCCCCTCGTCATTTCGTCATCGACTGAAAGGTCGTACCAGATGCGTTATGCCCAGACTGAAAAGCCAGCCATGGTCACCTTCAGCGCGGTCCTCTGCACACAGTCCAACAGTACTCCCGCTGCGCCGGCGGCCATGCCTCTGTCGGCCGAAACATGCGACCTCTTATCATTCGTCTCAAAGGATCGTGCAGCCCACGTTGGCCGTCAAGTTCGCATAGCGGAAAGGTGGTGTGGGTTAACGTTGAAGCATGATGGTGGATGAGGGTTGAGGTAAGCTTTTGTGGCTTCCCGGAGCTTGTGGGGGTTCGGGCCGAAATGCGATCCGTTCAGGGGAGGCTGCGACTTAACCCAATCCAGTATTGTGTACTACGCTGTCATTCTATAGCTCTGGGACTTCGGAAAGAGGCAAATAACAATAATGTGATTCTACCAGTTATTCTGAAAACTTTCTCTAGGGCTACCAAACAAATCCAAACGCATCTCCGCAAGCGCCCATTGTACCAGTTCGCGATTCCAAAAATACGAGCCTTTCCTACCAGCCTGCCGGCCCAGCATCCATTCGCAGGGCGCTCCTCAATAGCTCGCATGCCCGAGCTCATTTCCTCTTCGCGACTGTAGGTACAGTTAGCATACACTCCGGAGAAAGCACAACGATGGAAGGCTCACATTGTACCCTCTTCTCGCCGAAATCAAACACCGTATAAAAAGCCTTCAGGAAATGCGCACCCAACGCCATCACATTACGGGGTAGTTTCGTGTCTTCACGATTCAAGATCCACAATAGGCATACAGGGTCATGATCCGGTCCTTCCAAACGATGTTCAAATGTGTAATCGAACGCTGAGAGGGTGAGATTGTGGCCGCCGATTTCGAATGAAAGGTCCGGCAGATGCGGACGGCGATCGCACGGTACGGAGGCCCAGAATTTGTTGATCCATTCTGCGCCGATCACATGGTAGAAGTCTTGCACCCGCAAACCCTCGGGAAAGACAATGTAGGGTTCGCTCATCAGCATGGTGACGGATTTCTCGGGCATGCGAGCCCGGTAGGGAGTCCGGGAGTGCAGTATGATGTCCCCGATTGGAATGGTCCAGAGCCCACTGTACAATGACGGGATCCAAAGTCCGTGGTACGAGGACGGCTTAGAAACCTCACGGTCGTCCGGATCGAATTCGACATCGAGTGTGATGAAGTCGCCGCTGTAAAGGTCCGGATTCTTCCCGCCAAACATAATCTCCCCTTCGTCGCTCAGCCCACGTGGTAGGGCCAGGGAGAAGATCTTCTCGTCCAGCATTTGCTCAGAGTGTAGCTTGGAAAGGAGGCTGGAATATTCTGTTCGATGATAGCCGTTCTGGGATACCCATGGCGGTCCCAATCCTATCATTCCATCGAAGCCGTCGTCGGGGAGTTTGAAGGGTGACCCGTCGGAGCGCCAGTCGTACTCCAGGAAAGTTGTTTCAGGGAATTTCAGGCCATCGAGATGGACGGTATCACGGACTAAGTCTCCAAAGTAATTGTGTCCGAAGAACTCTTGCCAAGTCACTTTGCCTTTGGACTTGGAGGTAGTGGAGGCGGACCTGTCGTAGTGGCGTCTACTTCCAGTAGTCGTGCAAGACGAGTCACAGTTGATAGAAGGGAGGAACAGGCCGCCGTTCATGAGGTCCAGGGTTACGTTAAACAGCCGCGGGGGCGTCCCGACCCCTACATCAATGGTGTGGAATATCCCGTTGAGAGACTGAGGTAGTCAGTGATGGAAACGAGAAAACCCGAGTGGTATATGGCACCTTCACAGGTGTTGAAAACTTCCTCGTCCTTGACCCAACTTCGGCAAGAATCTCCTGTCGAGGAGGAACACCCCGCTCACGCAGCCGCGACGACGAAACGACATACCCATTAACGAGCGCAAATTGAAGTATGGAGGCCAAGAGGTACATGGTGGAGCGCGAATCGTCAAGGTGGGAGCGGCTGGACGACCTTAGCAAAAGAGGTCTGTCTCCCCATCTCGTAAACAGGCAGCAAGGCACAGCCCAATATTTGAAACATGAGCGATTCCGGGCGTAGGTGCATATGCATACAGATCGTCTCTTGGGGGCGAAGTCGAGATCCCAGCCACAGACAATAATAGATCGAAGAGGCGTGGCAGGTGTAAGCGAAAACATGACAGCAGCCCCTCCACCCCACGTCTCCCGAGTGCACCTCCCAAAGGTCCAAGCACGAGATATCGTAGCAGCTTTCAAGGCACCATGTTGATCAAGGAATCGTATACGGATGTCTCTACCCAGGCGGAAGGAATCATGAGTATAGACGCTTCATTCATTCGCCAGATATCGCGTTAACATCACATAGGGATCTTCCTCTTCCACCCGACCATCGCAGGCTATCCCAAGGCAAAGTTCCCCGGCGTTGTGGTTTTCAGTGAAATCTACCAAGGTATAGAAACAATGTTCTCTCTTTTTATTCCTGCAAGCCTGGCCTCCTTTGGGACCTTTGCGATATTCTCAATATTTCTACTTCAATCTCCACTATGCATTCTTCTGGAAGCTTTCTTAATGAAGGGATCGCCAATTGGGTGTTCTTTTGCAGAAGAGAATTGCTTTTACTCCTCTTGATATCCCGCATTGTTCATCGTTACGACATATTTCATCTTCCACTTTCCTTCCCCTTCTCATCTTTCCCCTCTACTCCATTCCCGAACCTCCATCCTTCCAACTTCCAACCAATCCCCTACCATAACCCCATCCGCACCCCCAATCCCCAGAACCCCACTCCTCCCCTTCCATAACCCCCCTAACACCCCCCTCAGTAACTGGCCCCGTCTCCCGCTTCGCCCGTCAAATCGCCTCCCAAGGCTACATCGTCGCCGCCCCATCCTCCTACCACGAATTCACGTCCCCGGACCCCCTCCCCTACGACGTCCCCGGCACCGACGCCGGCAACGAGTGGAAAATCACAAAGGAGCTCGCCGCCTACGACGAAGACGCCACCCTCTCCATCGACACGCTGCTCGCCCTGCCCACGTGCAACGGGCGCGTCGGCACCACCGGCATGTGTCTGGGCGGCCACCTGGCGTACCGGTGCGCGATGGATTCGCGGATCGCGGCGGCGGTCTGCTACTTCGCGACGGATATCCACAGCTCGACGCTCGGGAAGGGGAAGAGGGATGATAGTCTCGAGAGGACGGGCGACATCAAGGGCGAGGTCGTTATGATTTTCGGGAAGAGCGACACGCATGTGCCGGCCGAGGGGAGGGATCTGATTCGCCGGACGATGCACGAGGCTGGGGTGAATTTCTCGTGGTTTGAGATTGCGGGGGCGCAGCACGCTTTTATCAGGGATGAGCTCTCGAAGGGGAGGTATGATGCTGCAATTAGCGGGGTGTGCTTTGAGATGTTGAAGGAGTTGTTCAATCGGACGCTGAGGAGCGATTTGGGGGCGAGAGAGGGTGGGGTCGCCGAAGTGGAACATGTTTGCTAAATAAAAAGTGAAGGGGAAGGAGTGGACGGAGGCAACTGTAAACGTGGAACGGGTTGAGGAGACATCGAGGCACTGAACTTGACGGGTCCATCAAGGACTCTTGCACTTTCACGCTCACGATTCAGCGACGAAGAGCCCCGTTATATCATGTCAAGTCTTTCATAAATGATATAGCCAAGTAGAAGAGACGGCGCGGTGTAGATCTACAAAGTCTCCAATGCTTCGTCATTCGCATTCGCTGGTCATTCCGCTCCTTTCATATCACGCCCCCCTCCGCACATTCGTACTCATAAGGGTAATCTTCTTCGCCTTCTTCTTCTTCCCACCGGCCGACTTCTTTGAGCTCGAAGCCTCCCCTTCTCCAAGCGACAGCGCCTGAGCCTCAGCTAGAAGATTCTCATCTTCCTGCAACAAATCCTTCTCCCAGCCCTGCAACCAGCCATCATCCCGCGTATCATGCTCAACAGGCGCCATCGTTGGGGAAATGGGGGCTACAGCCGTAGTCCCCCATACCGTGCGCGGTGCCGACGGGCTCGTGGAGGGCGACGCCAGCGAGGCATATCCATGACCTCGGCGGGCCGGCCAAGGTGGAGAAGCCGATGTCCCTTCGAGAGCGGCATCCGACATGCTGCCTGAAGCAAGAGGCTGGAAGTCGTCTGGTCGGAACTTGTCCTCGGTAATACCGGCGCGGCTCTTACGCCGCGCAGATGCGAACTCCGCATATTCTGCCTTTTCGGCCCGTATACGCGCCTTCTCTTCCCGACTCTCCTTCTCATGGTTTCTCTTTCGCCGCTTCTCTATGTCTGGCTTGAACCGTTCTAATACCTCTGGCGATACAGTATCGGTCCAGTCGCACTCGAGGAAGTTCACCTCGCATCCATAGGGGAGGTGAGCGAGGTATTTGGTTCTTCTCCGTAACTCATCATCCACGACATGACCTGTCGAAACGCGCTCCACACGGGGGAGTATAGTGGCTGGGAACGCGGAAAAATCGCCAAACTCCGCTTTCAGAATCCGTATGTCCAAAGGAGATAAATAATAGTGTAATAATGCTTGGTAGAAGAAATATTCAGAGGGTCTATGCTTGCCGTCATGATGCTGTCGATTGCGGATTTCTGCTAATGTTGCGTTGATGTTGCCTGATTTTGAAGAATGCGATGATACGGATGCCTTCCTCATTGAAGTTAGGCCGGAACCGGTGCTTTCTAGAGATGGCTGCACGTCTGACGAGCTTTCGGGAACCGGTGTGTGAAGTACCGGAGCCGCGCCCAAACTTTGGCCCGACTTCGAGGTGTTCATAATGGTGTACATCTCAGGAGTATCCTCGGGATTCTCGTTGAAAACGATGGGTGGTCGCTTCGGTTTGGGCTCGGCTGGTTTTGACACAGATTCCGGAGGGTTTCCAATGCCTTTGACCTTCTCTTTGGACTCTTGGATGGCGCGTATTGCTTTACGCATCCATTCCACATTGTCCTCTCCGAACATCAACTCGTCTTCCTTCTCTTGCTGTTCCAGCGAGGATATCTCCGTGTCAAATTGTTCCAGCATGTAGCCTTCTCCTCCGCGCATGACTCTAGAGTAGTCCATGACCTCCGCAGCATGATACCAAGGGATGTCTTGGTCTTCCTCCAAAGCATCCGCTCCGTCTCGTGGCATGGCCAGCGTACTTCCAGCGGACCGTTTCACCAAACGGAGCACGACGTCACCGCCCTCCTGTGGCGGTGGTCCCTCTTGACCCACGTACCAGCGGACCGGCCTCGTCTCCGAGATATAAATCGTGTCGTAGCATATCGGGCATTTCTTCGATCGCGCACGCTTCTCAGGGGGCTTTCCCTCGTCCTCCGAGTGCATATAACGGATGAGGCACGGTAGGCAGAATATGTGCCCACATCTTGCCATCCTAGGAGCCACTGGAGTTCCTAAGCAAATAGGACAGGACGCATCCTGGGATTGTGAGGACGCTAGAATCTGCAGGACATTCTTCCAGTCCAGATGTATATCAGCGTCCACGCTCTGCGCACGGTAGTCGGCTCGGGGATCGACAACGAAGCGATAGTTGGCGTGCACATATCTATATTGAAGGTCAGTTGAAGGACGGGTCCAAGTCAGAGCGGGATACACACCTTGCCTTGTCAATGGCGTGATATCCCGAACCCAAGCCCCACGTAGGATTCCTCCTAGTTCTGCCATGCGAGTGGTGGTGGTAGTTATTTTGAGGTCGTGGAGGAAGGCTGAAGTTCATCAGATGGGTGATGGACGTCTGCCCCTTCCGACTGTTGAGGGAACGCATGGCGAGCTGCAACCGAGTCAGCAACCAGACACTCATGGGGCGCTTCTGCCGCCCGGATCAAAGACAAACACTCACCGACTCGGCGATGGCATCCTCGTCCGGCTGGCGAGCACGCCTCGAGGGCTTGTGTTGTCTCTTCGAGTGCTGGCTATTGCGGGGGGTTGGCGAGGGTCTCGAGGCGGATCCGGCACCGAAGCTGTTTCCACTCCGCCGCTGAGCTGAGCTGTCTCCAGTGGCAGCGGTGCCGGGGGTGCTTTGTGCAGGAGAAAGCGATCCAGAGGGCGCTTGGGCTTTGGAGGACGATGCCACGGCGGCGGGGGTCGAAGACATTGGGATCGGAAGGACGCGGAGTGTTTCCTACCCTAGCGCGGGTAGGCAGAAGACGAGCAGGGCAAAGAGGAGAGAGGGCAAAGGTGTTGAGGGGTGGCGGAGGGAGAATGATGGTATAGCCGGTCGGAGGGTGGTATATGAGCGGGGGAGTGGGATGTTTTGGGTCCCCCAGAAGGGATGGACTTGGGGAGAGGAGAGCAAGAGAGTCAGCGCCACTGAAAGGTGCACGCCCACCCACGATGCAGTGACGATTGCGAGTCACGTGATCTGGTCTCGGCGGATCTACGTTGACCCCCTCCATCACAACCTCAACTCTTTCCGTCTTTCCCGGCACAACGCTTGCTTTGCATCTCCCACACCATCCTCTCTATTGCTACGGCTTGCTTCCTTTTCTGGAAACCCGTTTCCTTGACAAACCTTTCTTTCAAGGGCAGGCAAAGCCATCTGTGCTCGCAGCAGCTTGCCAAGCTTTTGGAGGGACGCTCGGGCCTCTGCTTAGAGAGCCGCCTCAGCATCTTTCGAAGTCCTTCCATTGCCCTCGCGCGCCTCACACGACAATATCCGTCACCTCCTCCTACCCTTCCCTCCCTACGCCCAACTCCGAATCCCCTCCGTCTACTCGCACCCTCCGACGGGCAGTCTCTCTGCTGCCTGTGATGTCGTGCTGAGTACGATGCCCCCGCGCCTCGTCTTCTCGGTCGCCGCTCCTCTGCTCGCGACTCCGACACCCACCCCGGTCCTGCTCGTCGCGCGACCTATCCGACCCCAGCAATAAATATTTCGCTGCGCTCTCCAGCGCCTCAAGACAGCTTCTGCCAGTGTCAGATCCTTTCTCTCTGTCTGCCTCTGTCCTCTGCTCGCCACCCCCCGCGACCCTCACAGCTTGACGCTCGGTTCTGTCCAGCGCCAGCTGTGAAGGCTCCATCGAAGCCGCCTGGCAATGCACCCATCAGCCGGACCCCATCATCAGGGTAGGCGGCACGGAGACCATCACTATCCATACCATCATCAGGTCCCTCAGATCCCCCCGCAGGCGCACTCCCCCGTCCACTACAACCCGTACGCCCAATACCCGCTCCCTCACCAGCACTATGGAGCTCCGCATATGGCCCCCTATGCGCATCAGCAGCTTCCGCCGCAATGGCAAAACCCTTATATGCATCCGCACCCGGCTCAACAGCCATATCCCCAGCCCATTCCTCAGCAATATGTGATGCCGCCTCGCCCCTTCCACCCTCAGGCCGGTGGTTCCCCCGTCGTCGTATCCTCCCATCCGTACGTGGCACCGGTCACTCCTGTCAACCGCGCTCTGGAACCCACCCCGCCCGTTGTATACTCGCAGACGCCTCCTGCGCCCACGCCTCCCGCTCCCACAGTTTCCGCACCCCGTATTCCTACGCCTCAGCCAGCTCCTTCGACTCCCGCCGAGACTCCTGTCGCTATCAATACCCCGACCACAAGCATGGCCACGCCTAGTCCTCCTCCTATCTCTCCCCCGCGCCAGACGGAAACGGTGAAGTCGGAACGCAACGGCACATTCTATCCTCCCCTTCCTTGGTGCTCGTTTGACGGGCCGTTCCCGCCCAGAGCTTCACGCAAGAAGGGCAAAAGACGTACCGCATCTTCAAAACAGTATAATGTATATCCAAGTCTTGAGCAAGTGGGAAGTATGGGGAATGGCGGGGCCGAACAGTCCACCGAGCAAACCAAGACTTCTGAGGTGAAGGTGAACGAGGAGTCTGGTCACCCAGTTGTCACACGCGCTACGGAAGCCGTAGAACCAACGACTCCCCGATCGCCCTCGGTATCTACGTCTAGCCAACCTGCTGCTGCTTCTCCCTCTATGGCGCCTCCACCCTCGAAACCCGCTCCTGCGGCACATACTCGTACTGCCACCATACCGGCGGTTCCCATCATCCCCCTCAAGCCCGCACGAGCGGCGAGTGTTGCGTCGGCCACACAAAAGTCGGCGAAGTCCACTTCGGAGAAACCGGACGCGGGTAAATCGAATGCACCTTCGTCAATCGCGGAAGCTGAAAAGATCCCTGAGACCTCCGAGGAAGCTCAAAAGGCCTCCCCGCCTTCCAAAGCGACGCCCAAATCATGGGCAGAACTTCTGCGGGCGAAAGCTGCACCTGCAGCGCCGCAGTCCCCTCATGTGACCAATGGCGTAGCCTCTACCAACGGTCACAGTGTGCCCAAGAGTAACTCACTCTCCGACGTCCTCGCTACATTCTCCGTCCATGCCGACAAGAAGGTTACGTTCCTTGAGCCTCGCGGTCTTGTAAATTCTGGGAATCTATGTTATATGAATTCCGTATGTCACTCACAACACTTGTACCAGAGTCGCGTTGCTGACTTCCCTAGATTCTTCAAGTTCTCCTGTTTTGCGTCCCGTTTTACGATTTCTTAGATCAAGTGGCGAAACGCGCAGCTCATAGTTTCAAGAACGAGACGCCTCTTATAGATGCCATGTAGGTTTATGCTGCCGATCTTTGAAACCTCGTCTGACAGCCGTCCAGGATTATGTTTATGCGCGATTTCAAGGTCATCGACTCTGCCGAATCGGCAGAAAAGCTTCGACTTCGCTTGAAAGACACCGAACTCGAGCAGTACGGTGATCCTTTGGCGCCCGAATACGTATACGACGTAATCAGACGTCTACCTCGTTTTGAGAATATGAAGGTATGTCCGCTCCCACATTCGCACTGCAGTCTGCTAAATACATATCAGCGCGGTCAACAAGAAGATGCCGAAGAGTTCCTTGGCTTCCTATTGGCTGGTCTCCATGATGAATGCACTCACGTCATCAAGAGCGGAAGAAGGGATTCCATTACTGCCGATGCCGTTGCTTCGCCCAAAAGCGAACGTTCAGGCTCTATCGATAATGGCTGGCTTGAAGTAGGACCCAAGCAGAAGGCCTCCGTCACCCAATCCTCTGGCGCTATCGAAATTGAGAGCCCAATCACGAAGATCTTCGGCGGCAAGCTTCGTTCGGAATATAAGAGGCCTGGGGAAAAGCCTTCTGTGACGCTTGAGCCGTATCAACCTCTGCAGTTGGATATCGGCTCTCCGGACATCCATAACATCTCGGATGCTCTCCGGGGCCTGACCCATCTGGAAACGCTTGATGGTGTCACCCGCGGGGCCAAGGCGTCGACGAAGCAGGTTTTCATTGACACCTTGCCTCCCGTGCTTATCCTGCACCTCAAGAGGTTCCACTACGATGCCAATGGACCCCACAAGATCTGGAAGAAGATTGGATATCCTTTGGACCTGGAGATCCCGAAGGAGGCGTTCGCTCCGCATATCAGGGGCACCTTCGGAGCTCGTGGTGGCTTGCCGCGCTACAAACTTGGTGCCGTTGTGTATCATCATGGCAAGAATGCAAGCGGTGGTCACTACACCGTTGACCTCCGTCGGCAAGATGGACGGGAGTGGATTCGGATGGACGACACCATCATCCGCCGCATTCGCTCCGAAGAGGTAGCTGAAGGCGGAGCGGAAGAAGATCCGAAGATCTTGGCTGCTGCTCTAGAACAGCACAAGAACGACAAGGGCAGTGGGCGGAACCGCAACATGTACGTTCTTGATGACGAGGATGAGCTCAAGGATGAAGGAGGCTGGAGCAAGGTGAATGGCAACGACAAGAAGGATCCCTCGAAGAAGTGGAGTGGGGTCGTGAATGGCACGACGACGCCCAGCTCGGCTGGGAAGCGCACGCCGCTCTCGAAGGAGAACGTACGGGACAACAAGGTCGCTTATATTCTGTTCTACCAGAAGGTCGAGGTGTAGTGGACCCCGGCTTGAACAAAGATAACAGCTTGGTGGGGTGACGTACAGTAGATATGGAATGCGGTGCATTCCATCAAAAGACAAAAGAGGAGGGAATTCTAGAAGGAAGGGAGATGTAGGGATGATTCCTCGTTCAGATACGACGACATGGTATCCGAACATGAAAAAGTCAAAAGTGGTCAATCGGTGAGAGTGGGAAAAACGGGGGTTGTTGCACTCGACCTATGGAATCAGTGTTGATACCCGCTTAGGTCGGAGAGGGACGCCGTGGAAGCGACTCGAGGTGAGTGTGAGTGTTTAGTTGTAGGAGAGTGAGGGGGTTATTGATACCCTCGAAATGAATTGTTCTATATGCACGTCTTTGCCATGCTTGCACACAATGCCTGCACAACCCTGAAGTAGCACCTAGCACACAAGCCCCCCGCCTCCCCCGGCATTGCGTCCTCCCAACAAATCCAGGGATCTGGATCATTGTCCGGAATCGGGAGGTAACTCCCATCATGATTCCAACACTTTGGCTTCTGTCCCCAGATTTGTTTGCGGGCCCAATAGGCTTCCACACAGCCAGCTTGTTTGGAGCCTTCTTTGGTGTGACGTTCAACCCGCTTCTTGAGAACAGACTTGTGGGTCGCACACCACCAGTTGCAGAGGTACTTGTGCGGTTCTTTCTCCAGCTTCGCGTCGTCGCGTCCGCGTCCGCGTTCCGGTGCCGGATACGGGAGGCGTGCGACGCAGCCGGCCCCGTCGCCAAGGATGCACGTCTTGCGAGCCTTGCGAAGGATCTTTCTGAGGCGGTCCTCCTTGTCCGGAGGGATCGGGAGGGGCGAATCTAGGATTCTTGGGTGCGGTTAGTAAATATGTGGATCTGGGGTGAAGGGTGTCTTACGGGTGATGCATGGTTGAATCTTGATTCCGACGATGTGGGTTCATTCGTCGACGGCATGGCTACGTGGCACATATATCCAGTGAGTGGGTGCATTGTCTGTGATGGTGTCATCAGCCATGCTTCTGCACTGATCTTTACCAACATACGGTTCCTTGATACTTTCGCACTATTCCAGCTTCGAACATCGTTACAAGTGTCTCTATTCAAGATATGGCGTTCGGGAAAGACCTGAAATACTCGCGAACCCGGCTTCATCGTTGGCTGTAAACTTGACTCCACGGATCGCGCATGGGGAAGGGCTGGAGAAAGTGAGTGTGTTGTGCCCGAGAGTTGGGGGAAGGGAGGACCAACGTGCATGTCATGTTAGCAGAAGCTTTTGCAATGAGTATTCTTGCTTCAACATTCCCTCATTATGACTCAAAGGACAAGAACTGCGCGCCTTGTGTACCTAGAAGTGAGTATTCTTGTATGAATCCGTAGTATGTATTAAAAAGAGTAAACATGACGATTCCCATGTGAGCGCATCTGTACAGTCATGATATTCCACTCTTTGCACAACTTAGTCTGCTCAGTGGAATAATAGCTGTTGATTTCGAGTGACACATTGTCACGGCTGGCTCCCTTATTGAAATCTGCCACTGATGAGTCCTTCTATAGCTTAGCTACATTTCAAGCGCATGAATGAGATAGAATTGGACGGCAAAACGGGAAAGGAACTGGATGAAAGAGCCTCTGAAGCTTGTGTGTGGGATTATGTAAGCGTGCAAAGTGCACGCAACCAGCGGAATCGCACCAGTTTCCGAATCTTCATCGAGCACGATCAACACCTGCCTCCCAGCTCACAATTCCCATCAGATTCCATGCAGACTTGTGGATGAATCCTGCGCCGATGGACGAAGATACACGGGACGTCCGAACAAAGTTTTGCGCATCGACGCTAGCAGATCGGCACCTATTCGACTCGCCTCGGACGACTAGCCAATGAAGTGCGCGCATCCAGAGGGGGTTCTCGAAAGGGACGGCATGCACAGCCGAGATACTAGGGACACAAGTGTAACTTTCATATGACTCGCCTAGGGTTTCAAGGAGGCGTACAACATGGTATAACTTGTACGCGAATCCTACTCGACGATCTAGTATTCAGGTTATCGGCGATTTCAAAGGCTCACCATGGCGCAAATGCAGAAACCAATATTATTCCACTACCCACCATCGATATACTCCCATCGTGTATTGTGGTATCTCTGGCTTCGCGGTATTGAATATGAAGAATGCGTATGTGTGCCCATCGATGTCGACATTACTAAGTCACATGCCCTTAACATTTCACCCCATAGATCCAACCCCCCTACATGCCGCGCCCGGATCTGGCCGCCATCAATGTCAATTACCGTCGCATTCCCATCATGTCTATCGGGAAAGACATATACTGCGACTCCCGTCTCATCATCCAAACTCTAGAGCGCCAGTTCCCCAACAGCGCACTCGCACCCGTTTCGCAAGCGGACGCTGGCGTGCGCAAGCTGTTCGAGAGCTGGACTGTCGATGGCGGTATCTTCTCTAATGTTTGCAAACTTCTGCCCTACTGGAAAGGCCTATTTTCGGATTCCAAGTTCGTGGAAGATCGCGCGAAGTTGAGTGGTGGGCGCCGCATGACTGCCGAGGGCATGGCTCATAACCGACCGGACGGACTAGCACACATGAGACAGGCCTTTGAGATGCTGGAGACGACGTTCCTGTCTGATGGGCGGAAGTGGCTTCTGGCGAGGGAGGGGCCTACGACAGCGGACATCGACGCTGTTTGGCCGTTCGAGTGGCTTATTGTGGATCCAGGGATGGAGGGTGCTTTGGATGAGAATTTCATCAACGAGAAGATGTATCCGAAGACTTTTGCATATGTCCGGAGGTTTATGGATGAGGTAAACAGGAAGAGGAGGGAAGGGAAGAAGCCCGTGCGGTTGAATGGAGAGGCAATGAAGGAGCGAGTGTTTGGAGATGTGTCCGGACAACCGGTGTCTACGACCGTCATCTCCAATGACCCACTCCGGCTTCAGCAGGGCGACGAAGTCGAGGTTTTCGCTTCGGACTACGGGTTCACCCATAAGGATCGCGGGGCACTTGTCGGGCTAACAACGACGGAAGTGGTCATTCGTAATTCACAAGGCCTCCACATCCATTTCCCTCGCTGGAACTTCCGAATCGAAAAGGTCCGGCAACAAATCGCAAAGGCACTCGTGAATTCCTCAAAAGCCGCGGCTTCTCACAAAATGCGCCTGATCTACCATCCCGCTTCACCCTTTTCTAGAAAAGTCTTCATGGTCGCTATGGAACGAGGCCTCACACAATCGCTAACCCTCGAATCCGTCGTCGTCTGCCCCGTTCCTTTCAAAGGCTGGTCGGACAATAGTGACGACGTAGCACGGTACAATCCCCTAGCCAAGATTCCCTGTCTGGTCCCCGAAGATCTTAAGAGCGGCCTCTATGACTCCAGAATCATTTGCGAGTATCTTGAGAACCTGGCTGGCGTCAGCCAGAAGAGAGATACTAAATACTGGCAACTGCACGCACTACATGCCTGCGCTGACGGTATCATGGATGCCGGCGTCCTCCTCGTGTACGAGAAGCGCATTCGCGAGCCCCGCGGTCTTCGTCTAGATGACTGGGTAACGGGTCAAAAGACAAAGATCAATCGCGCCCTGGATCAGTTGGATGCTGCGGTCAAGGAGGGCGTATTGCCAGCCCCATCAGCAACGGGGGCAGCGTCAATGGATGAGATTGCCGTAGCGGCAGCGGTGGGAATGATGGATTCGATGGGGATCGAGTGGAGGGCCTTGAGGGATGCGTTGAAGACGTGGTTTACGGCATGGGAGGGAAGGAAGAGCTATGTTGAAAGTATGCCCAATAAGGAGTGGGTTGCCGGTGGGGCGCACGGAGCAGCGAAGATTTGAATTGGTATATTTCGTGAAGTATCCGGCAGAGTATGCTAGAGTTATATACCCGAGAAAGGGACCCCGGGCGACATATTGCCTAGTAGGCATTTTTCTATACCCTTCCAATGTGCATTCTCAACGGTTGGCTGTAACTAGGCTCAGAGAAAAAGAACTAGCCGAATGGCACTGCTCGTTGGTGTGAGCGACCCGCCTCACATCTGTCTTCGCCTTTTGACGCTCCACAATTCTAGAGGCATTCACCAAATTTGCGCCCCGTCCCCAAGATTTATTTCCACTCCTTCCCCTCGCTCTCTCACTTCCGCTCAACCACCTTTCCCTTTCTTACGTCGTTTTCTGGCGCAATCACTTCCAATTGTATGTCCGTTTTGTACAGCTGAGACGCAGAGCCCAGATTTTCCGGCTTACAGACGGCTCACATATCTAAGATTCACACCCCGCGGTGCTTACGTTTGGTGCTCGCTTACTGCAGCGTTCACTTGACGGATAGGTTACCCTTGTGGGGGTTTTCGGGTTACTTTTGCACAGGTCTCTTGGTTTCACCATCTCGTCTTCGGCGGCGACTCTTCGCCCCCGGGATAGAGGGGCAAGGTTCGAATCCCGCGTCGATCGCGTCATTGCCGAAACCGCCGGAGGAGGGGTTTCAGATGAGCGGTTTGCAATGTGCTTAGACATGTTGGAGAAATTGTGGAAATGTATCTTCAGCGGTTAAGCCGTGATGGGGCATGTAACAGGGCGACCGATGGGTACGATAGCCTATAAGGTCTATCAACAACCTTCAAATCTACGAAACCGTTGTTGTGTGCGATTCTACGTTGCTCCACAATCTTATAACGGTCTAGATACAAAACTCTCACTCCTCACCGTGATTAGGGCCCCAAGATACAGTGAAATTCTGTGCGTAGCTGAAGAGAACCCTCCCATCTGGCAACTGTGCTGTTACTTCAGCGGAACAGTTCCATGTCTGCCGTTCGCGGGGTGGAACCATTCGCCAGACAGGAGGTAGTATGGCCATCGATCATGAGGATCCAGCGTACGCATATATCGTTCGCCAACTCTAACAAAGAATCTGTCCGAGCGAATATGGGTGAACCCTGCGGCGTAGCCATAAAACTCCCGGCAGACACCGACACTATCACTCTGGTGTTCTCAAGGCCAGCTACAAACTACTCGATGTAGCCGAGTAGATGAACGTAAAGGTGGTCGTACCTTTGGATATTTTAGTCCTTGAACATAAATTCGAAGTAGCAGCTCTAGGACCTTGACGCACGTCGAATGGAAACAGACGGATGTATGACACAAATGGCCATGGTCCAGGCGATCTCGGTTGGGATATAGAATACTGCTCCGAGTGTACCTACATGTTCGGCGGGTTTGGATGGATGTTGAATTCTCGCACGCTAAACAGTTGTTGATCTTCGGGAGCCTGGGTGTAGTAGGCATGGTTGTGGCCGGGTATACGGACCCTCCTCTCAGGAACAAAGACTTCAAGCCGCCAGCCTCCTGAATCCACCCTTTCGGTTGTAATTTTGGCGCGGGTCGTGGTCGCAAGTGTCTCTTGCTTCGGGACGCCCAACGCTAGAGCCGATTCCAGACCAGACAGTAAGAGTAAAAAGGTGGACGAGGCAACCATGGGGATGACGGAGGTGTATGGTATGAAGGCGAAAGTCATGGAATTTTGGGAGTCCAGTGTCGGTGCCTTATAGTCACGCCGCACGGCCTCATGAAACACGGTGGATATTATTGTACGAGGCTGATGAGGCACAACACCGATCGACTTATGGAGTATTTCACGGCCTCTATGGTAAAAAAAGGAATAAATAGCGTAAGGTAGATTATTGAACAATTAGTCTCGTGAATATTGGATTACAATCGTAATGTACAAAAAATCGCCCTTAGCAAGTCGAAGCCCTTACCACTCGCATGAAACAACAGCACGATGCCAAACCGTCTTGGCCGGCTTCTTGTTAACACTGTCACTAGGATGAGACAGATTATCACACTTGGGCGCACCGTCAAAGATGGCTTTATCCTTGTCGTCGTGCGCTTTACAACCACTCTTGAATTGATCACCACACCAAAGGGCGCCCGGATTGCCTTGCCCATCATTCTTGTACTGGCAAGTTTTTCCCTCTATCGCCACGTCGTAGGTACCGCCGGTCGGAAAAGGGATCTGGTTGACGTAATTCGGTCTATTACAGCCTTCAGGTATCAGTTTCGGGTCTTCATTGTACAGAACCGGACACGATCTCATGTATCCGTTCTCGATGCCTCGGACGGTGTTGGGCACGTTGCTGGCTTCCGCGGCTGGTCCTGGATTGTCGTTGCATTGGGACGCAGTGCCGAATGCAGTGGAGTAGAAGAGCCATTTCATCTCGCGACGGATGAGCCCGGTGTAGTCCCAATCCGTTTGTTCGAGGATGATGTTTAGCGCGCCACTCTTGGGCGTTGGTGGAGGCGACGCTTCTGGGGGATAATCAATGCTGGCGTCGAGTTCGACCACAGCGTTTTTGTCATCGTCGCGACTATAGCAGCCCGACGCGCCAGGCTCCGAACCATCCGCGCCAGGCTCCGCCAGATCGAAGCAGTCGAGCTCAGGGTCGGCAAATTCATACGTGGAGTGGGCGTTAGCAGTATCATGTCCTAGACCAAGTGCAACAGCCAGATCGTTGACGTCGCCGGTTGCCACCTTGCCGTCTACAATCCTGATCGGATCCCATTGATCTGGTGTGTCGATGGCGGCCGGGGCACGATCCAGTTTGTCTTGGTTCGGGTCTGGGGGTGCTACGTCTGGGGGAAGTTCGCCCAGGTCCGTGTGTCCTGGATTTTGAATAGGCCTTTGGAATGTATAGGGTCTGTCGGGGTAATAACCGCCATACTCCATGATCCATTTCCCGAGGAAGTACCACGCAAGATTGTCGGCTTCAGGAGTTAGTATGGCTAACCGTAATCTCCCCGAGGGGCAGACATACCGTTCGTAGCCACCCATCTTCCACCATCATCTGTACCCCAGTTAGCGAGCACTTTGGTGTATAGAGGCCCGTATGCTTGCACGATCCTGTCCATTCTGTAGTCTGGATCATAGATTTTGATCTTCCTATCCGGAATATGCCGAATCAAATTGTGGTGGGCCTGCATTGCATGCGAATCCACGTGCATGAGCTCGTGCATCATAGTTGACTCTGCGCGTCGTCAATTAGCCCATATCTAGACGACTAGACGTCAAACCAGCATACCTTTGCACGCGTAGTTGCTCAAAGTGAATTTTCTATCTTTGCTCCCCCCTGAATTTTTATTGTATGCCTCAACGCAGTTCGGTAAGGTGAACCACTTTGGGCACCAATTTATAAATGCGACGGGATTTTTACTCCAGCCTTGTGCCGTGTACGCAACAGCTCTGTAGTTCCATTGGTATACGGATCCGTCTGGATTTGTATATGCCTGCCAGCATTTGCTTGAACCTAGCAGGGCGTCAGCATTCAAATAATTCAAAATCGAGGCGGTGGCTGAGGAAAGGAGGGCGGGGAGAGAGAGGCGTTGATACTATTTCAACGATCTTATAGCATGAGAAGTAGCAGACGCAGCGCCAGGGCTCTACCCGAGGGTAACCAGGGGCGGCTGGCTAGGTGACTGGCCAGGGCCCCTGGCCAACAAATACTTACATTTGAAGTAGTCTTCTTCCTTCGTACCAGGAGGACAGCCATACGATTCATTACCGCCATGCTTTTTAACCACGTTCTTGTGGATCCAGTCATCGCATCTCATATCCATGTGCCAGCCAAAGACACTGCCAAAAGTCCAGGTCGCGACATTCTGGATGAGTAGCCTGATGGCATCTTGGTAATCCTCATTCGATACCGGGCTCCCGAAAAAGTCTCTTGCTACGGATTCCCTAAAATCAATCTTCGGTTTGATTAGGTTCGCCATCTCCAACATGTTCTTCCACGCATTTATAACATCGTTCTTTTGGGCATCACTGCATCCATTCCAGCCCTGGAAGTATATGCTTCTCTTTTCTGGCCCGTGCTTGTTGTTGTCGAGCAAGACCGTGCCATTCTTGAAAACTGTGTGGGTCGGCGCTGCGATTGTGGCGCAGGGAAGTAGGGCAATGGCGGTAACCGTCAGGCGAAGAGGATCTATCCACATCGTGAAGGGGCAAGCAGTTGGATCATAAGGCGAAAAACAAGAAGAGACTGTGGGCAAAAACAAGAAGCGACTGTGGTAGACATATCTAATTTATACTCTGCCAACTTACAAATGCGACCCAAAGGCGCATTCTACATGCCCTCGATTTCCACGTCAAAAGTGACATGAAAAGACGAATTGAGAGACCATGCTGCTTGGCTCTGCTTGGCTAATAAGATTCCGCCCCCTATTTCGATTTCTAATGGGAGGTAAAAGGTAAAAAGTCCTAGCAGTTAAATACCCAACAGGAGAAGAAGGCGGATTAGCCAAGACTCCGCTCTCTATTTTAACATCAAATCAGATGTAAAAGGTAGAAGGTCCAGTAGGAGAAGACTGCGGATTAGATAATATTACGCCCTGCCTTTCAGCGTGAAAGGGGATGTATTGTGGCATCGGGCGTAAGTAGTGTAGGTGGACTGCGCACAACACAGTAAAATGAGATAACATAAGCCCCCTCTCCGTCAATATTTCAGCCAGCCGAGCGTTACTGCACGGCCAGTACAAGCACATAAGCGCCGGTGAATATGTCGGCACGGCGTCGGCCAAAGAGCCCCATCTCACGCGAGCATGACAGAGCCTCAGACCGGGGTAGCATCGCCCAACAGGAGAAGGCAGATTAGCTAGGACTCCGCTTTCTATTTGCTAGAACCGATTCTAGACCAGACAGTAAGAGTAGAAAGGTGGATGAGGGAACTATCGGGACGATGGAAGACTTCATATTATCCTGATAGTTTGGACTCCATCGGGAATAATCCATCCGGGTTGTGGTTCCTTCAGTTCGTCTGGGTGTATGAGCTGTTCCTTTATCCGAGCGACAAACCGCATTCTACGCTCGCGGTCGGCGACCCAGGTCCCACAACCACATCTTCGAAAAATCTTCCTCTCTGCATCGCAAAGTTCGAGCAGCAGAACAGAGAGATTCGCAATCGGCATGCAGTAGAAGGCCGCAACATCGTGTTGTGGGGCAGGGAAATCAAAGCTGTCCGGGCAAATCCAACAGTCCTGTAGCGAATTCTGGTCGGTGCCGTTGGGCGTGAGGAGGGGCACACTAAAGGACATTGACAACTTTTGGCCGTCCCCAAGCATTTGGATATCTTTCGCCGCTGATAAGTGCCCTCTTACATCCATGTAGCCACCGGTTACGGCTCCAGTAGTATCCTCGGTGGCATAGTCAAGATGGACGGACTTCAAGGCGATCAGGTAAGTCCCGTCGTCTCTCCAATCCCATGTTACAGGCGCACAAACAGAGGCCCAAGACCAGGTGGGTGCAATATATCGCTCACGCGGGTTCGAAGGTGGAAGGTCAACAACGGACCACGAAAGCTGAACGGCGAGTTCATTGCGCCATATGCCCGCAAGGTATTCATCATTCAACAGGGTTCTCACCCTTTTCGCGACACCTGACAATGCAATCAGGCGATCGCCAACGTTTGTGAGACGCGTCCGAGTGTACATCTGTACAATATCGATCCAAGAAACCGTTTCGGGGATCTGGGAGCCAGCACCTATGCTAAATGGTAGCATTCTTTTGAAGTTCCTCGGAACTTTGCCGAAATACTTGAACGCGTCAGTATCGGTTTCTGGGAGTCCGTCAGGAAGGGATTCCGAGGCGTCTAGCTTGGAGCATTCCCAGAACAATTGCTTACGACCGAAATGCAGAACACGTGGAGCAAGCAAGCGCTCTTGAAGGACCCAGCCCCGATGATTCAAGGGGCTGTCCATGACATCGCGCTCCCAAAGCTCTGCGTCCACAATGTTGCAAGTTTGGCCGGGAAGTCCATCTGCTCTTTTGCGGGAGCAGAGATTGACGTGTTCGATTTGTTCTCTTCGAGGATCGCGAGAGAAGAAGAGTCCGCCTGAGCTGTTATTTGCCGCGGAAGCCGATATATTGCAGTAGGAGTTCGAATAGACCTTCTCCATGAGGCTAGACTCTCGTTGCCAATCCGATAGATCGTCTTTATCCTGCATGATGCAGAGCGAATCAATCCACAGATATCGGACTTCAAGCTTCCGAGCCGCCGTGACAGCGTCTGAGAATGTTTTGGGAAGCGCCGATAGAGGAATACCGGACTCGAATTCTTGCATATTAGACCTTAGGAGGCAAAGTGGTAGAGACCCACCCCAGCAGTGGCTGAGCGTAAGGTATGGACCACGCATTTCGTGAGTCGCTGTAGCAACCAAGCGTATAGTATCCATAGGCCCCTCGCTTTTATGGGTATCTAAAAGGCGAGTAGGGTACCACGAGGTATCGACGGGACGGTAGCACGATGGATGATGCTTCAAGCAGTTGCCCAACCAGGCCTTTGCCTTATCCCAAGACTCATCGGACCCGGTATCCCAGGAACAAAGATTGTTCTCATGTGCGCGAGCGACTAAAAATTTAGTAAGACCGCCATCCCTACTGTGGGTGACTTACCCGACGTTGGCGATAAAATGTAACGGCACCGAGCCGAAACGGCACCTTTTAACACCACTTCGAGATTTACGGACAACCTGCGCAAACCTGGTCTTGCGTAGGTTTCAAAACAAGTTACAGGGCAAGGGTAGTCCTTCCGTAGGCGATCTTGATCTACTCGAGAGAGACCATGCCAGAGGGTAGAGCAGAAGTAACAACCCTCCGCTACGGAGGCGTCCAGGCTGTCCATGGTAAGGTGGTGTTTATTTACATACCTGACGCCGTCCCATTCTTCTAAGACATCGATACACGTCTTGCATAACATGATGAAGATACCCAAAGTGATGGGAGAACGATGGGTCTGGAGGCGGGTGAGGATGACACGATGTCGGGCGTCGGCGAGGGTTTCGGGCGGCTGCAAGCTGATATATGGTAGAGACAAGCCGACCAGGGCGTAAACGAACGAATCAGTGCGTGTTCGACACCATGATTTCTTCCGTTAGGCTGCATTTTCAGCCTTGGCCGCATCCATCAGCCGCTGCTTGCGCCCCGCCTTCCACTCTAGCCGAGACCCGGTCAAGAAGTGGCACACCATGATATGCGAGCGACATCTGCTATGTTAATGAAGTCTGAATGCTTCGTGTGAAGTAATGAAAAACACAAGATCGAACACTATAGAAGTGTTCTATGTGATATCCGCTGCAATGAAAACACTGCGTAAATACACTGCATTGAACATTCTAAACAAGCCAAATGCCGGTGCTGAACCAAACTAAAGAACTAATAGATAGTAAAGTACACAATAACGGTCTAAGAAACATGACGGGAACCATATGGAAATCAAGCCTAGTGACGAGAAACCAAAGCATCCGTAAGAAAGATCCAGATAAAACAAGGAAAGAAGACCGCGATGACAGACAGAAACATAAGAGAACGGCTGAAGAATGAAGCATCCTACGCAACGCCGCTGCGACTCACCATTTCGCGCATCCAAGTCGATACCAATCACGGGCTTAGAGGTAGAACATCTTCTCGTCCAGCTTCGAGTTCCAAGGCAGCGGCTTGTCGTCCATACGGAACTTCACATAGTCCCGTCCCGAGCCGGGTTGACCGAGTTTGGGCGTAGTACTCAGGTACTCCTCGACATAACGCTGAAAGTCTTTTGCCTTATTCTCAGCATCGTAAGGAGCTTGCCGGGCGATGGGAGGGAAGTTCGTAATGTCTTTGTGAGAGAACCAACGAAAGTAGTCTAGCACACGGCGTGAAAGTTTTTGTGCATAGGCAAGAGGAAGTGCTTTGCTCGATATGTTTCCAAGCTGAGCTGTTACGTTCAAGGTCGCGGTCTATGTTTAAGTCAGCTAGGTCACAACAGCTGGTGAAGATGGAAGATGGCTTACCACACGAGCCAATTGCTCGGGCGTTAGACCCGTTGTATTACTGTTGGGATGGAGGAAGTACTGGTACTTCGCGCTGTTCTCGTAGCCGGATTCTGCGGTTGTGAAAGTAAACGATGAATGGCTGCGGGAGTTTCTGTGCATGACTATGTAGGCAAGCCCGTTCTCTCCGCCAAGGGGTGAAGAGAAGACTTCCTGATATGCAGCCTTGATGGCCCCAATCTCCTTACCACATGCTTCAACGTTGCTGGGGTCGTATGCGCTCCTGTAGAAGAGGACCTTGAGAGGACGATTTGCATGCCGACTGGATTGACCTTGCCAAGCTCTAAATCGTTCTTTCATCATCCCTTCTAGATCTTCGATCTGACACTGAGAGGAGCCGGATGTCCGTTTGTCTTTGGCCGGTACCAGCCGTGTAGAGCCCGGGAAAAGCGTGAGGTTTCCATCTACACTGCTGACAACGGAAGCAACCGAGGGGCAGAGATTGGTCGCACCCTGGGCTGGATGAGAAATATGCGCCCCGACAACGATACTGCACTTTGGGTCGAACCCAGTCCCCTCGTAATCGATGGCATCTGTGTTCCACACTTGATGGCCAAGCATGAGCTTGATCTTTCGGAACAGATTGGCGGCAAATACGTTCGTTCCGGGACGTTCTAGCTGACTCTGGAGATCCTGTTTGTCCGCGCATACGGTCACGGCTCCGGGTTTCCTATCTCCAAATCGCTGGAGCTCAGCCCTGACCTCCTTGTACTTTTCACCGCTGATGCTGCTTCTGTTCAAGACTCCAATGATCACGGAGCTCTCCGGATGGAAGATCGCTTTCATAAGGGGACTATTCATGTCGACTTGTTGACGGATCAGTTCCCCCAGTGACTCAAGTCGCACAGTTCGGACGTTAGCGAAGCGGAACATCGACCGCGCTGGACTTTCCAGCCGCTCCTTCAACTTCGCCTCAAAGCCGTCATCGTCAGGACACAGGTATACAATGGTGAGCCTCTCATTCTGAAGAGCTAGACCGGAATTCGCTTCATCTCGATGTGGGTGAGGTCGTACAAGACAGTTGAAACTTGTAGACTGCTTCGGTAGAACGTTACTTTTCCCGTCCGTCTGGCGAACACCGATCCCAAAACCGGATTTGTGCTGAGGGAGCTGAGGGCTGGCCAGGGCCTCCTTGATGTATCGTAGACCGTGTGCGTCGATATCGGACATCAGGCGCCCGTGGTCTTGAAGGTTCCTCAAAGCCGCTTTGAGATCCAGCGTGAAGTGACCCGCGTTGCGATAAACTTGGTCCCGTTCGATATAGAGATCATGTAATGGCACCCAAAACGGGTGTTTCCCGCCGATGTTGGCAATGGGGTACTTTTGAAAAGTAACACTAGAAGTGGACACTGTTTTTTCGAATCAGCACGATGGGAGAATAGGCGAGAAAAGGAAGGGGTTTGATACTTACTTGAACCTAACAATTCCATGACGGATTTAGTACCCTGGCTCGTTTCGACAAAAGTTGAGCGCATCTGATCTGCCGGCCTAACATCCCGGATCACACGGGCCCTGGGAAACGATCCAGTAGTGGCAGAACCATCCTTAGACGCCGGGGTCGAATTTTTCGGCGGTGGTGAACTGTCGAAGCCCTTTCCCGTGTGCACACTCCCTCCGTCCAATTGCCCGACGGATCGTTTTTCGTAATGGGCACCGCTCTTATAGGTGACATGCAGACCACATAGTAGGTGTCTGATAATGACGTTCTTGGAGGGGGCGTCCCTCAGGCCAGTGGCCAAGAAGTAATTGTCCAAGACCGCAGTCAACCTCGTCCCTTCGCTCATGACCGGCGCGAGATCATAGTCTAGATGGATCTCAGCATGATCACGTCCATCAATCTCTAACATCGGTCGGCACCGAATTCGTAAGTCAATATTCGAAAGTCCCGGGGGGTTGGAACCATAGGAAGAGGTAGGTAGGAATATATCCGTGGGGCCCGCCCGAAAGTCTTTGCGGCCATCGAGTTTGGCATATGTGCGAAAGATGGTCTCATAACATTTCTTGTAAAGTCGTCCGTCATGCCCGTCCCTTTCGGGTTTCAATGGTTTTCGTGGCCCAACCTCACAGACGATGCTTGCTTCACATTGGACTCCACCCTGGCGACGCTGCTTCATCTTCGTCTTGGAGAGCGGGAAGACGGAACTGCCCAACCCTTTGCCTTGCACCCAAACACTGTCAGGGTTCTCGGTTTCTCCAAGCGGGATGATTAGATGGGTTGTAGGTCCCCCCTTCGTAACGGTCCCGCTTCCAGGCAGTGTACCCTTGCTAGCATGCATATTGACGGCGACACGCCCG
Organism: Westerdykella sp. P71; assembly: GCA_019022765.1. Taxonomy (NCBI): domain Eukaryota; kingdom Fungi; phylum Ascomycota; class Dothideomycetes; order Pleosporales; family Sporormiaceae; genus Westerdykella; species Westerdykella sp. P71. The sequence continues at coordinate 20,158 of JAFHBW010000032.1, read as the reverse complement.
ATAAATCTTGGGTGGACAAGCGACGGGATAAGTTCACAGAGGGCTTCTTGCACAAGTCTCTGGCTCACAACCAGTCTACCTCTGGTATGGTGCATTGATGCAGCAGCTCCTTGCCCACTGCCTTGTTCACCTTTTGGCTCGTCGCCCGCGGCCTTCGCAACGATGTCGACTTCTCGTACGTAGAGAATAGGGAGGGCGCTGATTTCATATGGCAACCGTACAATTGGTACCTTTGTGTCTGGCTTGTAATCCTTCGCCGCACAAGTCGTAACAGTTTTAGCATGTTTCTCCCCGTCGATATCGTGGCTCCACACCGAAGTCGGGGCAGTGGAACTCCTGCCAGTGTCGGAGCTCGCCTCTGAGGAGGTTATTAAGGGAGAAGGGTGTCTCATCCCTCCGGGAACGGGAGACTCGCTTTTCGTTGAAGGGCCAGCCATATTAGGTGGGGAAATTGATCGTACAGAATCGAGGGAAAAGGAAAGTAAACAGAAAGTCAAGTTATGAGAGGAACAAGGCGATAGATGCGCAGATAGACTCTTCGAATCCGAAACAAAGCTCAGGAATTGGGCTGAACTGACTGAAAGAAATAGGCATGGCGAGATGCCGATACTTATACCTCCACATAACACCCTTTCTGCCTGTTTCAGACCATGCGATCATATCACTGGTGTTTTCCGTGTCACAGCACGTGAATACTAAAGCAATCCAGACGTGGCGGGACTAGGGCGTGCCAATGGAACAGTTACGTGATTAAGCTCGAAGCCTGAACACTATGGCACAGGCAATGACAAGCCTTCGCCCGTACCTTCCCTCGTGAGGGGTTCTATGTCCCGCTCCTCTGACATTTCTCGATCCAACTCCTGATCTGCTCCTGATAGGAATGAGCACATCATTCCTCCGATAGAAGGATGCATAGGACATGTGGAGATGGGGAATGTTCACGTGATAAGTACAAACCGGTTGCCCAGGTGGATGATGATCATTATTCCAAACTGTGCGCGACACACTGATCTACATGGTTTTCGAAGTGATGGTGAGCTCCGTAATCTGATGTTTTGGTGGTTTGCTCGTGGTGATGCGAAGGGAAAAGGTTGGGCGCTCGGGCCGAAGCTGCCGACTTGCCGGGTACCTGCCAAGTTTCTAGCTTCTTGTTTGCTGGATGAACATCGTCATTTTCTCCACGCCAACGGCTGCCATCATGGCATCGATCGCTCCCCGGATGCACGGTCCCATAATGACGTTGATGTATTCAGTCCCCTAAAAAAGCGATCCCTACGCGGTGCGTTCTTGAGGACAGCGCTCCTCGGTCCCTCCCTCAGTCTTTCCCAGTAGACATGCGGGTCCACGTCTCCCCTCTGTACCTGCTGGTAGCTAATACTGCTTATGCAGCGTCCTCCTTCAATCCGTTGCAACATCTTGCCGGAATCTCTCCCTACTTTGAGCATGAGAACCCTTACCTCGACCCCAATCCCCCGCAAGGATGCAACGTCACCAGGGCAGCATATCTCATAAGGCATTCCGCAATCTTTGCGAATGATTTCGACTACGAAGAGTATATTGAGCCCTTTACCGACAAGCTAGAAAATACAACGGTCGATTGGAGCAAAGCAGGACCCCTTTCGTTCCTCTCGACATGGAAGACGCCAATCGAGGATGACGATCTGGAGGAGCTGACCAAGGTCGGCGAGTTGCAGTCTTTTATGCTGGGTACAGTCGTGCGCATACGGTACCCCGACTTGAAGAGGCCGAAGAAGATGTGGACGTCCACGGCTGAGCGGACAGTAGACAGCGCCTTATACTTCATGCGCGGAATCTCGGATTGGGACAACAGCACCCAGCTGATACAAGTGCCGGAAAGCAAGGCTGAGGGGGCGGACTCCTTGACCCCTTACCAAGGATGCCCGAAGTACAGCTCTTCGGCTGGCGGTAAAGAGTCTTCGGTAGGATCGTCAAAACCCGGCCTGGTCAGGAGAGATCACTGATTTGACTAGGAATACAAGGAAGTCTATACCAAGCCGATCATTGAACGCTTCCACGACCTAGCGCCGCAGTTCAACTTCACCTCAGACGACATAGTCGGGATGCAGCAGCTCTGCGGATACGAAACCGTCATCCGAGGCTCCTCGCTGTTCTGCTCTTTTGAGCTTTTCACACCGAACGATTGGCTCGCTTTTGAATATACCGAGGACGTCCGGTACCACTACAACGTCGGTTATGGTAATCCGATTTCGGGTGTCCTGGGATTCCCTTGGGTAAACGCTTCAGCATCGACCTTGTTGTCGGATGAGGCCGAGCAGGACGTTTACGTGTCTTTCACACATCGAGAGCTGCCTCCAACGGTTGTGGTAGCGTTGGGCCTTTTCAATAACTCAATGTATTCTGGGGCCAACGCACCCAACGCAACCATGCCACTGTCCAAACAGAATCATGCACGAGCGTGGAGGTCTTCGCGCATCATCCCATTTTTGGGGAACGTCGCTATCGAGAGGATGACATGCGACAGCTATGGTTATGATGCTGGACACTACTTCCGAGTTCTTGTCAATCGCAGTCCGCAGCAAATGCCAAACTGCGTGGATGGTCCTGGCGAGAGCTGCTCCAAGAGCAAGTTCGAAGAGTTTATCAAGGAACGCGGGGAGCTGTTGGGTGGTTATACGGATCGCTGTTCTCCTCAGTATAATAACTCCACAGATGTTTTGAGTATTTACGATAATAATGTCTAATTTTCCTGCGGGTCAAAGTTGGTTCGACAAAGCCAGCCTCCCGCTTAGATCGGTCCGCCGACGCTCTCCTATTTCCATCATTGCCACCCCGTTGTTGGATGCAGGTCTTTGCGATAAATTGAAACGCCTGCGATGCCTCCTCCTTCCGTCAAGTGCCCTTACCTACGCCGCAGGATGAGCGGTGGCTAAGGAAATACCGAAATTTCACATGAGCAGAGTCATGCCGTTGTGCTCTCTGGACTACATTCACAACGGGCTGCTGAAGGGCGTAAAGCGTATATGGGCGTGAGGTTTAGCAGTTTTTCAGGTGCCTGGTAAGTTCTATGCATACAATGACGGCGAAGAACGCCAACCGCCAGATAAAGACGAGTACGAACGCGGAATCTCAAGAGCCCGTGGGATCGGTGTAATAATTCCACGCCTCCCGGGTGCGCTCGTTTTGATCCAGAATCAGTGGTAAGTATTTGACAGCCCATTGACCCATGTAGGTCGCTGTCCAGTGAGCCTTGCAATCCTCCCAATAAGCCGGTAGCTAGGCAGACTGCTCCCAGTCTATAAGTGCTGCGACCCGCGGCGGAGTAGACGATACAATGATATTGCTTCGATGAAGGTCTCCATGTGTGAAGATAATCTCGCTGTCATCAGGGAGATCCTTGCGATATGGTTCCAGTACTGTTTCTGGATCAGGCATCTTCCGCTTGTACTGGAGTATGAACCAATCATGGAAGTCTTTCACAGAAGTAAACGGCCCGGTCTCGGGTTGGGATGCGAGAAAGAGAGCTCTCTCGTAGTAGTTACCTCTTGTGACACTGCCTACGTATTTGATGTTAGTGTTAAGGAGTAAGATGGTGGGCTAGGACGCAGATGAACTCACCGATGAATTTGTCCTCAGGATTTTGTTTGAGTTGGCGTAGGTTATTTAGAATAGTTCGAAGTTCACTGCACATGCGCAATCGATCATCTTCTTTCATGTCCGGCCACGCCTCTTCCAACGTCGTTCCACATATTGCCTCCATATATAGAAAAGTTTCACCGCCATCTACACGCCATCCATAGATTTCGGGAACAGATACAGAGTTTCCGCAGCTGTTCCGAATCGCGTAAAGAGTTTGGGCCTCGGTGATCTTGATGTTGCTTCCCCATTTAACGAACAGTGACTTATCCTCAAACACGGCCGGCGCAGGACGTGCGTTGTAGACCGTGGAGACGTCTCTTGTCTTCCAGCCCCAGTGAGTACCGGCAAGATATTGAGACCGTGCTCGCGACCGAACTTCCTCGGGAGAGGGTAGTTGATCGTGGTGTTGGAAGAAAGAAGACGTGCGTATGTCAAAACTTGCGGCTTTTGGAATGTCTGTTGGGGTGAGAATGGCGCACTTCATGTTAATTGCACTCGTGGATAATGGAAGGCGAGTAGGTGCTAGCTAATATGTGAACGGACGACAGAGTAAGGCCTAATGAAGCGCGGGGACGTGAATGAAGGAGTTTGCGCCTTCGGCTGCAGACGCTAGGCGGCGAGGTAACGTTAACCGGTAACGTTGGGGTAAACGGACGCTAGCCTATAAAGGAATTCACTGCGGTCAACGGCACAGACACATGCATATTTCATTCTCTCTCGGCGTGCTAGGTACATACAAATTCCAGCTAAAAAGTAGAGCAAGAGAAGCGTCGCAAAGAACCATCTGGTGTGAGGAGTTATTGCATCCTCCCCCTTTCCGATAGCACGGCGCACAGATGTCGAATTGGCCGTCATTGCATGGACAGCAGTCTTTACTACGGGTCAGCCAATCTGCACAGCTATGGATTATGGGAAATAACTCACGCCAAAAAGGAGCGGCGCCGATCACTTGTGCGCAGATATCACAGCATCCAGTTCGCATCTGCTTCGCAGTGAGTGCCTGCCTATTTACACACCGACAAGCTGGGGCGAATGAATCAAGAATCATTCCTCTTCCTGCCATCTGCAGCATCAAGGGGTGATTTGTAGAATTTTGACACCGAGCGCCTTTCTTGTAACACGCATGGCATAGGTCAAATGTGTCTCCCGGGCATAGGCAGCAGTCTGCTAAGGTGTTAGTGGTAAAATCATGTAGTAAGCGTGGAATATGCTCACGATAATATCGGCCCTGGCGAATCTTTTGCTTGCAATCTCCGCAAAAGAGCTTCTTGACGCCAGCCCCATTCCTGCAACAGTTGGATAGGAAGCGAGGATTGGAAGAACAATCAAGAGCGCAGACATCGGATAGGAGTGCGTGACTCTTGTCATGGCATGTATTTCCGGCCAAATAGCATGATTCGCAGAGATTAAACCCGCCTTCGTCACATCCTGAGTCACAGTCTGGCCTAGCTGTTAGTGCATGATTGCAGGGGAGTATATCGTCACCCTTTGGTACGTACGAAATATTGTGCCCTGGGAAATCTTCGATGTGCAAACGCTACAGGTGAATAAGCAAGCTCCCATTAGCCTTTTACGTGACCGAGTATAGCCTTTCATGTTCCACCTCTGAAACATTGGCCTATAATGCAAAACGGTAAAATCTGCATTGAGAGCGATTTGCCGTTTTGTGAGGGTGTGCTGCGTCTTGGGACACCGTTTACCAGACTTGTGACACGAGTTGCAGACATTGAACTTATGATCGCACGCGCAACAGTCTAGTAAATGGTCAGTTGACTGCATGTTGCCGCTCTAAGCAGGAAGGATACGTACGCCAATACGTCCCAGCTGACATGACGATGGAGCAGTGGCTGCATTTGGCAGGCATGCCAACCATATGGTGGCATGGGAGCTGGCCGCCCGGATTTTCCAAGGGCGCCAGAGCTTCCATGATCCACCATGCGCACTGCGCGCTAATTACACTTGCTATAGGTTTCTCCCCGGTTTGTGCCAGAAGCATTCCGGCGTAAACCCCAACGGCGGCTCCTTGGTCTGGGAGCGCAACCCATGTTGTATGCGCCACTAAGGTCGCATAGGACAGGTCTGACCGAGGTATGATACCGTCCCCGACTCCATGGAAAGCGAGACCCATCTCTTTGATCTGTTCAATAAAGCCGGGGATTATCCCGTGCAAGGCATCTCCAGGATTTGCGGCGACTGCACTGAGTGCGGCGGACCCAGTGGGTGTGTATGCGTCCATAGGGAGTGTATTCGTCGCGGCCGTAGCCACCGCATCAACGCCCAAAGCCAACGCCAATACCGACCAGGCTGGCACCAGCCGGGAGCAGAACATCTCTTTTGGTCGGGCTGTGCAAGGGGATGTTTCTGCGTGTGAGCTCCTTTTGAATGAGTTCGAGCTTCTTGGATGCTACGCGCAGCCGTCTAGAACCGATTGCGGACATAGCCAAAGAGCCGCCGCCTGTAAAGACTGCTCCTCCAACACCACCCACAATGGAGCAGGATGCTGAAACCTTTTGCCGTGTCTTGTTCACCTCTTGCTGGCGAAGTCTCTCATTGGTGTAGCCTGATATTCTTCGCGCATACTCGTCCCAGTTGCAGCCAAAGAAGTCTTCGATTGTCATTTCGGGCGGTCGAGGGATGAATGAACATATATTATAGACGCTTGATTGACAGCACGAGGCAAATTTTAACGAAAGATTATGACTAGGGACTTTAATATCAATATGGGAAGGGACAATCCCGTTAATATCCATTTCCCCAATGCCCTCCCTCCAACTACAAGCCCCGCTCGAGAGTGTGGTGTCGTTTGCCCAATTACATACCCTCATGGTTTAGGAGGCTTTTGAGGCTGCCTCATACGTGCCTTTACACGGCCAAGTTCGTTTTGCTTCGAAGGTTTGAGGTTTCTTCTTCCTTCAACTCACTGTGATCAGTTGATGGCAATTGATGCATGGGTCAACACATCACGCCATTGTCCCGAGCTGAGGTTTGTGGCCATGCGTATGCGCCTTCGTTGGATTGGATACTAGTGCGGCTGAAGAAACTTCTAGCAGGTAGAATTACTGGATTCGTTGTGTCCTCCTCAGCTCTAGCCTCAATTTTACGCCACATCGAGACTGATGGAACACATGTTCGTCTTGCTCGTCCAGTCAATATTAATTTGTTAACAAATCGTGGCCACAAAATATTCTAGCCATTCCTGGCGATGTGACGGGGCTCGTACTCGCTTCTTGTATCTAGAAGCGTTCACGGGTGTGGGTTGGTGATGTGCGGAGTGTGAATATTTGAGCGCCACCCCCAGCCTAACCATACTTTTTAATGTTGCTGGCCTGTTTACGAGAGACTCCTTAAGGGCTTGTGACCATGGTTCAAGCATAACACTGACTTCTCGCAAATAAGACCTCTCGATCGACGATCGAAAAGAGTCCCTCCGCGGCGTCGGTGTCAATAACGGTAAACTCATTATCCGATTTGTGGACCAACAAGGCCACTTGGGCCATCTAGAAACAAGCTAACCGATAATTCAATTTCGCTGGTTTTGAAATCGGGTTCTTGATTCTAAATTTTAGTGTAAGTCTACTTCCAGCTTGTAGGGTATGGACCGTGTACACATGAAAATGCAAGAGAGCAAAGACGCGGATTTATTGACCTTCCGCAATCCAAGTCCATTGTCCTGTCCGCACATGTTTTTGTTTGATTTCCGTATTATTCCTAGAGATATTTCCTTCTGCCCCAAGTTTTAGAACTTAGAGGGAGCTTTAGCACATGTGTGTGTCGCGTTTATAGGAAACCGCAAGATCTTCTCGCACTTAAGTTATTACAGTTCTCCAGATTGAAATGACCTGCACAGCATGAGTCAGAGGACTTATAAGAGGTCTACAAGGCCTTGTCTGCAAGGCCTTTTCGAATGTCAGTAGATATACACACCATTGTGACGTTGACCTCATTCCTTTATTAATATTGCAAGTATACACTAGATCTCCCTAATAAATATGGTCCAGTCACGTTGTACAAACTTGTTGACCATCTCTTAAGATTTTAGACCTGTTTTCGCGTGTCAAGATTTATAGCACACGTTATCGCCGGGGTTCCTTTCTGCCGATAGATCAGATTGCCTCAGCCGGCAATAACTGTCTATCCACGCGATTACAAAGCAGATCCTCAGAAATCGACCTCCTATCCCACGTGCGCCATTTTTTATTAGTCGCGCACTCCTTCCCACCGTCTTATCGCTGCTACTCACGCTTTCATGTCGCTACTTCTTTTACACAAGTGCATGGTGAACCTGACGACGCAGACGGCGTGCACCCTGTTGCTCACTTCGAAATATCAATTTCTCAGTCGCGACTCCTACGCGGCTATCATTCACAATGGCACCGTTAGCGCTACTGGGCCTAATCCTAAGGAAACCACAACTTCTCTTTCGCCGGGCCTCCGAGGATGAAAAGGCATCAATTGATCGCAACGACAGCGACAGGGACGCGGCGCGCCCCTCACGCCTCTGCGACTTTGAAGCCCTCCCAAAATGGTATCAGGATAACCCATATATCCGTACGGCCTATCGACCCGTCTCGCAGAGCTATACCTCTTGCATTCACAGTCTCACCTACATGCATAACGAAACACTAAACATCTATACGCACCTCGTTCCCGCTGTGGCGCTTGCCCTGGCGCTACCGTATTTGCAACTCAACATCTCCAGACTGGAAATTACTGCACCGTGGACCGATCGGATCATGTTGGGTTTGACGCCCATGGTCGCCCTCCTGACCCTGGGTCTGTCGACGACGTACCACACACTGATGAACCACTCAGCACTCGTATCTTCCAGCTGCTTGCTCCTGGATTATACGGGGATTCTGTTTCTGATCCTGGCGAGCTTCGTGTCCGGAATCTACGTTGGATTCTACGACTCCCCGTCTCATAGGAACCTGTACTGGGGTATGATCTTCGCGCTCCTGGGAGTAACTTGTTTCCTCGTCCTGCATCCCCGGCTCCAAGGACCTATCTACCGCGCCCACCGCACGTCGGCCTTTATCCTCACCGTTTTATCAGGCTTCGGCCCTGTCATCCATGGATGTTTACATTACGGGTTCAGCGAAGCGTTCTGGAATCGAGGGGTGATGTGGTGGTTACTTGAGGGGCTGTGGTATGGGATTGGAGCATGGTTTTTTGCTAGTCGCTGGCCGGAGAAGGCTGTCTGCAGAGGGAAATGCGATGTCTGGGGGGGTAGCCATCAGATCTTTCATGTTTGTGTTGTGGGGGGTGCGGCTGCGCATTGTTGGGGGGTGTGGCAGGCGTGGAGGGGCGCGAGGGATTTGTAGGAAGTGAGCCAGGGGGACGCCAAGTGGGGTATAAGGATGGATATCTTGCATGATAGAGCCATTTTCCCCCCTCTTGTTGGACATCGCGCTCTCATCTTTGTGCGAGTACATTTCCCCGAGGTTTGTTCCAGTTGACTCACTGGACCACGGTATATGCCTTCCAAATGAAGGTATGGACTGGATCGGGTAGTAAGACATTTGAGCGCCAAATACAAAGGACTCACGTATAGTTATTTTATATCCCTCGAACATCCAACTTTGAACAAGTTCTTTTAAGCTTTCAAGCCCCTACCCTAGTCCCAAACGGGCCGAAAAGCTTACCTAGCACGCCTAGGTACCAGGCTGGCCTTTTTCAACCGCCCCCACCATGCACATGTGTTCCTCGGAACCCCACACAGTCAATTTGCGGCTTCATTTAGCCCTCTCGGCGCTTCTCCTCTGTCTGCCTCCCTCCCTCTTCCAAACCTTCCGAGCGCAGTATCAATGTTTTGTGCACTCGTTTATAAAGTTCAAAAGCTGGATCAAAAAAAAAAAGAAAGAAGGACCTATGGCGCAACGGTAGCGCGTCTGATTCCAGTTTACTTGGGATGTCCAGAAGGTTAGCCGTTCGAATCGGCTTAGGTTCAATTCCTAGTCCGTCTTTCATTTCTTTTTGCTTTTTGTGTATCTTTTTACTTAAGTCTTTATGGTTGCTGTTTCTACCGGATTGACCCACTCTCTCGCATACAGGTCCGAAGGACATGACAGTTACGTCTCTGCATATTTGTAAAGGTGAAGATATAGACTTGCCAACGAATGAATCTGGACATACCATCCCGCGCTATATGTTAGCAACACGTACCACGTGCACTAAAAAAAGAGAGCACAGACAACACAACCTCGACTGAATGATGATGATGATGATTGTAGTAGAATCGGCCAAGCCCGGAAAATATGCGTCCTCATACCGCACCTTGCGTAGGAGGTCATTCCCGGCTTGAAATGCTGGCACAGGTATGGTTGGGTAGAAGATGCTCTGCGTAGCTAGTTATGTGATATTCATGGCTAGATTAGAGAACCCGCCTATATATACCGTATATATTTAGCATGCGGTGCGCCTGCCGTTACGCTGAGGAGCACCGATCAACTATGTGAAGGCGTATCGGTGCATGAGACCACATCGGTCCGGCGATTCTCGGTTGGTCGAGCGGATCTCGTGGCTCCTAATCATGAGCCAGCTTCTTAATCTCCAAGTCCTCAGTTGGACGATTGACAAGCTTCGCTACGCTGGATACATATTGACCCATGCGCATACGCCGTTCCGCTCGCTCATTGAGTGCAACGTGAGTCCCATTCCACCGAACGAGAATGCAGGGCTTGCTCTCGCCCTCACTACTGTTCTTTCCTCGTGCCTGTATGACGGGCTTCGTCAACCACGAGCAATCCACGTAAAACCTGCTGCAGCCCAGCAGTGATGGGTTGGGGTACATGGAATGGAGGCTCCTGAGCGGGAACATGTCATTCCAGTAGCGGGGACTGGGTTTGAACAGAAGAAATATGTCGGAAATGTGGTGCCCGTCGATCAGCAGGTTCTCGATGGAATGCTTCTGTCGCCATTCTTCGATATCTTGGCTCTGATAATAATCTTCTAGATTGCGTAACCTGCAGGAAGAGTCGACACAATTGGCTGCGTCAACAATGACAATGACCTTTTGCTCCACCAGAGCCGTATAGTAAGGCTTAAAAACATCGAGAAATTTCTCTGCCATCTCACCGGACGTGGCGGATGGGATCCTGAGACGTACTCGTCGGAGGCTCGTTGGGTACAGAAGAAGCGCCCCTAGCGCATCCTGGAGGTCCTCCATCGTTTCCCCGGCCGACGAAGTGTTATGGGCCCGTTCCTGTATATCGGGGACTGTGACGTTGAGCTTTTGCGCGATCGATGCCCTGCGAAACCCAAGGTCCAGCACTTCTCTCCCGAGTTCATACCGCAGTTCCATAAGCCCTATGGGGTCCTCCGGGAAGTAGCAGGTATCACGCATGAACTCCATGCAGGCTTCCCGCGCCAGTTGTTCTCCCACGATGGTGGGGTCGAGCAGGGCTGGAAGCTCCAACGAGGAGACATCTCGATCCCAACTCCGCCTGTTTAAGTATTCCATCGCCTGGCGAGATTCGCGCGAACTATACAGCGCGATCCTCCTAAACCCTTCGAAAGAATGGTCAAGGCACCAGTAATGACGGTATATCAATAGCCGCAGCTCGGGTGGAAGGTTTTCGATTCGGGTTCGAAGTGAGATGGGACGACCCAAGGGTAGCGGTGTAGGGGCCGCAGATGACATGGTACGCGGTCGGGATGGGGGATTGCGTGCTCTGGCACTATGCTCGGACGGCGACGCCATCAGCGAATACACTCCTTCGCGACTCAACGGTGGTACGCGATAGTACCTGTTCCAATCAACACAGCGGACAGACGGTTGGGTCCAATCCTTACCTATGGAATTGCTGCAACCCCTTCAATGGCACGTCTTGACATGCGGAATTGTCAGGGAAAAGAGATAAGGGATCCTGAAGTGAGCTTTCCTTGAGTGAAGAAGTGAAGGTCTTCTTCCTGACAACATCGAAGCGTGAGACAGATCAGTGCACGGACCAACCTTGGAAGCGGGATAACTGTTGGAGGGCTGACTGAGGACCAGCTCACAAGCAAATGGCTGCAGATTAGCTGGAAGCATGTGAAGAGACCTCTCTCAAGAAAAGAATTGCCACGTTAGCTTAGGTATCTCGTTCGCCAATATAATCTTACAATGAGCATCCATGCGACAAATTCGGGCTCACTCTCTTCGGGTATATTCAACCACATGCACTCCGCTCAGTAGAACCTTGCGCCTTTGTATGTCTCCACCTTGAGAACTCCATCGTCTTCAGGTGCTGGCGCTGCCGCCGTTTCTTTCGACTCCACACCGGCCTCAGCCTTGTCCTTCTTTTCCCCCGCGTCGGCAGCCCTGATCGCTCTCCTCGTCTTCTTACTCCGGAACAGGACCTCCTCGTCTTCTATCTCCCTGAGAACTTCTTTCCACTCCTCCTCGGCTAACGCATTCCCAGTCCCAAGCTCTTTCTCCACATCGACCTCCTCTCCCTTCTGGACCCTATCAATCACCTCCCTTAGAACCCCAATCTTAGCCTCTGCTCTCCGCATGTAATGATTCCTTTCTCTCTTCAACCACAGTATCTGAATAGCCTGGGATCCGACCAGCAGGCTGAGGACTATGAAAGGAGTCGCAGGATTGGGTTGTCGACCTTTCGGCGCAGCGGTAGGGGATGGGGCGGGCGCGTTTCGGCGGAACGGTTTGGGTATAAGAGCGGCCCAGAATGATGGTGTTATAACCCTTGGTATGGACAGGTACCGCTGGTGGTGATTCGTGACGGGGGAGACGGTAGAAAAGCAAGCGTGCGGGCGGGTCGAGGATTGAAGGAGGGCCCGGTACGAGGATGGCACACGGAGCAGCCGCCTTAGTAACGCCTGGGAATCCATGGCTATCAACGGAGATCTGGATATGTCGTGTGCGGTTTGGTGACGTTGGAGGCGTGGAGATGTACTCGCGGACGTGGAGTGCTCGAGAATCTTTTGAATAGTAATTACCAGAAAGCGTTAGCGTCGAATCAGCGGTCCGTCTCCTGGTCCCGAGGTGGTCACGGTCGTGTACAGCAAGCGACCCCGTTCCGTTCCTTTTGCAAGAGGCGAGTTTTGAGTAACGTTGTCCTTGTCATTCATTGAAGTTCTCTGACGAGGTGTACCTCGGTTTGTAACGACAGATGGGCTCTTAATCCAACCCAATAGTGAAACTGCTGGTGGTGGAACGGAATAATCCAACACCACGGCCCCGGAAGAAGAATGTGAGCCAGACAACGGCAAAAGGATGGTGCACAGCAAGCAAGGGATTCAAAGTCTATGTATTGGGATTTCCACATGAAGATGGGAGAGCTCCCAGGATTGACACCTGGGCAGCTTGAACCACGTGCATTGTAAGCCTCCGGGAACCTTTGGAACATTTCAAGTCAGCTGGTGATTTCCACCAATCGGCGAGCACCCCTATGCTCGGGCCCCGAGCCCCGAACAAAACTGAGTTCTAATTACGGCGCTTGCCGAGCTTGGGTCCGAGAGGAAGACGATTTGCATAGCGCACTCTATCGCTGTTCTGCGGGGTTGACCAAGGCGTTGACCGGGTGGAGCAGTTCCTGTTGCTAGGGCACTGGCTGGATCCAGCTAGCTAACCCTAACTACTGCGAATGCTGTACTTTCTACTCCGTAGGTTCGACGGCAGACGTTTCGAGGCAGATAACACTACTACGCAGTATCCTCATAAAATAGGATATTTGAACGGAATCGCAGCGGTTACGAAAAGCACATTAGTAACTTTGCCTAGGACGGCATGTTATTATCTGGATCACAAAAAGTACACAAGTGCCATTTGCATCAACACTAAACCTAACCTCCGCTAGCCGACCAGACAAGTTATTAATTACATCAATCCGCTGATTCTAGTCGAGGAGCTCAAAATTCTCCACACGTAACCTCCTTTATAGCTATCGATGCATTTAGGAGAAGAACTCCAAAACATAAAATATACCGAGACCCTGATTTGAGGAGTGAAAACAACTAATTAGAATGCAATGCGGTTGCTAAATAGCAAAGGTTTGGGTATGATACAAGGACTCTCAAAAGCTGCCCACATTGACAACCATATTGAGTTATCCATGCGCATCGGCCGTTAGAGTGTGGACGTGATCGACACACATTAGTTTACGTGACTGCCATTCAATTTATATGTTAAGTTTTGGTTACACTGGTTGCTCCAGCTGCTACGGACCTGGGTCTCCATCGATCGCTTGCTCCGGCTACAGCCTACGGCTGCTTCTTCCTGATACATATCTTCTGCTGGAGGTTGGGCAAGAACTGCCCCTCAATCTCAAAGCTCGCAGGGTGTTTCTCAGGCGGCTTTGCAGGCCACTTGAATTCATACTCCGTCAGCAGAATCATAAACAACATCTTGGCAAGCCTGACCGCGTAGAAGCGACCAGGGCAAGCGTGCCGTCCAAATCCTCACCTACAACGGTTAGCAAAGTTTTTTGTTATGGCTCATGCTGACTTACGACAGGTTCGTCGGGGTCGGATTGTCCGCCCTGTATCGGGATTGCGTATGCTCAGATTTGACCTCGAGCTCATTTAGGCGTGCAAAACGATAGCCGTCGAAGTGGGACGCGTCTGTGAAATATTGGGGATCCTGTTGGATTGCCTTGCATGGGAAACCAATGCGAGTACCCACTGGCAAAACAGTGCCGTCATGGAGCTCCCATGGCTCGCACATGACAGTGCGCGCGGCCGTCACCCCACCAACGGGATACAAGCGGTTCGTCTCCATGATGAAACTATCCATGAGGCGACATTTTGGCAGCGCTTCTTCCAGGCTTTCGATATTCTTAAAAGCCCCCCCGAGCTCTTGTTGCAGTGGTTGAAAGTATTGGGGCTCGATTAGGAGTTGATAGATGATTTCAGACATCATGCTACCTGGGGCACCGCCCGCGGCTTCAAGAATGTGCAGCATCTCCAGGCTCATTGTACGGCTGTCGCGCTCCGGCGGGTCGTCTAGTTTGATTGCCCATTCGATGGAGTCATTGTATTGGGGCCTAGTCTTGCTTTCTCGCGCCTCCTTCAACCGTTTGGCGACGACTGGCTCCACAATTCCCATAACCTTGTGAAGAGTCCAACGGTGATGCTGCGCGAGAAGCCAACCAAGTGGCTTCCTGAAGGGACCAAGCGGGAGGACCGCGATTGCCATGCCCGTCATCATGACAGAGTCCGCAAAATTTCGAGAAAGGCGGAGGAACTTTTCGTTCCGTGCAAGCTCTTCTCCCGCAATCAACCTACTGACCACACGGTGGCAGATCATGATGAATAGTTGGACCGTCATAAAGGATTTCCATTCTACTGCAGCATTAGTTACCCATTGCATACCGGGAGGTTGCAACGCATACCCTCCGAAGTTCCAATCTCAACCCGTATAGCACGTTTGATCTCTTCCATGATCAGAGGCGATAGTGAGGCTCCATCATCAGCCTGATACCGAATCTGCTCGTACAGAACTTACAAAGTTCTGGTTTCAGTCCCTTTCGTATAATGTCGCCCATCCGATCAGACTCATACAGCTTGCCGACCGAGTAATGTACATTGACCGCCTGCCTTGATTAGAAGTGCATAGTTTTCAGCAACGAAATGATCTCACATCGCTGAAGTTCTTGAGAAAGCTCGCATTCTCGGGCTTTACGCGCTGAAGATCTGGTAAATATCTCGCTGGGAGAATAAGGTAATCCAAAGACCACCAATTCACCACGAATGGCCTATCAAACGGCACGATGACCTGTATCCAGTTAATCAATTGTCACTCGCTTTGGGGGCTGTGGGCTGAAACCTTTTGATAGCCCTCCGTGAATAATTTTTGCGGGCCTTTCCCAATGATCTTTGGCAAATACCAAGGGTTTCCCACACGCTTGTAGTTGTCATAAATGGAAGCACTTCGACTCCAGAACAGGAATGAGCAGCATGTCACAGCCAGCAAAACCAAGACGGAATTGATCATGTTTTCCGAAATTGTCTCCATAACCTCAGTGGCCTTGAGACCGACAACGTTTTTTTCGAAGCGCATGGTTGAGGAACTGGACCAAACATTCAAGAGACTTCAAGTGCATCGCGACAAACCTTTGCTGCCGCCGATAGACCGGGCCTTAAGCACGGTTAATACCTATTATGCCGGCACACATTCGGAAGGTTCGTGTGTCTGTGTGTGTGTATGATGGTTCCGAAACCCGGCAGCCGTGGCTGACAAGGTTCCCACTGAGGTCGGTTCGGTAATTATCACGTGCCCATGCTTCACACCCAGGCATGTTTCTGTTCTTCATGTGGCAGGCACTCACTATCTCGCTCGATGACGGAGTGCAAACCATCTGGAATAGATTGTCGCGCGCGTGGGGCGTCAGTCGACAGAGTCGCACCCTGAGGGCAATAGAAAGGGGAGTGGGGTCGGCGTGCGTGTGCGTGTGCGCACCCATGTGGGTCTCGATGCCTTGGGCGGCGCATGTGACACTGAGATTTCGGTTTGGGGAGCAGATGATGGTACTATTCTCGGTGGCTGGGCCCTGGGTGAAGGGTGCCTTTGACGTTATCAGCCAGTCATATCGAGCTCCGTAGTTCAAAAGGGACTCTGGGTTGACCAAAATGTACAAAATGCAATCTGCAGTACTGGTGACAGACTCGATATTACTTAAGTACTGCCAAATAATCTTTCTGGGGAAAGGCAACCCCATCCAATCTTCACTCGGCATCCACCATGTCCGCCCTCCGCGCTAACTTCAGCCATAGCGGTGGTTTGTCCCACAAAATAAACGACCTCTGGTTATGCCACGCCTTGCTCTCTTCGCACAGCTGTAGATCAAAGTTCCACAACATGCGCGCCAGGATCGAGGTGATGGTGAAATAAGCCAGGCTAGAGCGCTGTTAGCGTATCCGGATTTATCTGGAGATATGGTCTCTGCTGACTTCTTCCCCACGCAGTTGCGCGGCCCAACGTGAAAGGGCTTGACACATGCCCGATTGTCGTTCTTGTAGTCCTCGGGCGGATCGGGGAGCCAGCGCTCCGGGGCGTATACCTCCGGGTTGTGGAAGTTTCGAGGCGACGAGTACGTGGACCACTGGTGCACGCCTACTGATATCTGAAGGAGGATGAAGTCAGTCTGGGTTCAAGCCCTGGGGGAGTTCTCGCTTCGCTCACATCTCTGGGCACGTGGTATCCCGCAATACTATCGCCTTCTGGTCCCGTCCGCCGAGGGAAGCAGCCTGGCACCGCTGGGAAGCACCGGAGCGATTCTTCAATCACGGCAGACAAGTATGGCAATTTTGCAAGCGAAATCAAAGTCATTTCCTCCTCCGACTCGAAGGCGGCCCGCACCTCTGCTTGTGCCTTTTTCTGTGCTGCCGGCGTTTTCGCGAGGTTGTACGCCGCACCGCAGAGCACAGTTGCAGACGTTTCTGATCCGGCAATGAGGATGACAGCAGCCGTGAGATTAACCTCGTCGTGTGTCATCGCGGGCTCTTTCTCTCCGTTATTCATGGTCATCTGCAGAGGTCAGTCTTTCTCAGTGCTGTCGCATCGCGGCGATACTTGCGTAGCTCATGAAATCCTTAACATTAGAACCGCGTTGGAGTCGCTCTTCCGCTTTCCCAATCGCAAAGTCCATGTGCGCGTTCCGTTTGTTCTGGAGCTTCGGGAACGTCTTGGTGACAGCTTCGAATGTCCACCAGAGTATCGGATAGCGGCGCATGACTCTCAGGTATCTCAGCAGCTTGATTCCCTTGAACACCTGCTCCGTCCAAAAGTTGAATCGCTCCTGTTCGATTAGATTGAAACAGTCGTTGAGTGTGAGGTGCGAAACAATGTCAAAAGCAGTGAAGTTGAACCATTGAGTAACATCTACGCGACCATCTGCGGGACCGTCGATTTGGTGGTTGAGCTTCTGAATGAGTAGATCAAAATAACGCTTCATAAGGGGCTCATGATCGCGGAGTGCCGTGCCGGAGAAGGCGTACGATACTTGCTTACGGATTCGGCCATGATCCTCATCTGTGGAGTGGATTATGGACTGAACGTCCGTGGGCGCGTCAACGAAAAAGTCACGATCTTTATCGAGTTGGCGCTTGTCGGGTTTCACGCCATAAATGTCTACGCCGAGATATATGAATATGCTTCTTTCAGAGTCCATGCTTGCGAAAGACATACCGTTCCATGCCTTGTCCGAGGTGAAACTCAGCCCGTCCGGTACAATCCTGACTACTTCGCCGTAACGCTCATGGAGCTCCTTCGTGATGACGTGGGAGTCGCCCAGGAATATGTGGAAAAATTCCGGAAAGTAGAAAGCTGCGCGCGAAGCAGGTCCGGGAAATTTCGCCAATGGGTGGAAATATACTGCGGACACAGTGAGGATGCTACATCCTACTCAAAACGAGGGCATTGAAGTCTTGTGACGTACTGTTGTAGATTGCGACTCCGAGCCCGTACGTGATGTACTATGGTTGTGTTAGCGTTTGGTGGTGGGGAGTGTCGTACGGGCTAGTGCCTACTCCAACGAGGAGGATCTCGAAATATATCGACGCATTATACACAAATAAGGACAAAAGTGTCATGGTGTACATTAGCTTGGGCGACAGTGTGTGAGTAGCACTGAGGGTGCGGATTTGCAGAGTCCGGATGTGCGGGCGAGGCCGGAGAGTCAGCGCAAGGTCAGGCGGCGTGTGGCGGCCGTCGGCATGTCAAACCAAAACCCACGGTCTACAGCACCAGGAGCAGCCCGCACCCATATTCCGATAGCAGGATCAGCTCGAGCGTCTTCGGCGAGGTAATTACCCGGAGTCAGTCTCAGACGCGTATCGTCCCAATTTAGATGTGCGATGCGGGACCGTACAGCCGCTTGTCACGTCGACGCCGCGGTCACAAAATACGAATGATGAACGTTTGGCAAACAACCGTCTACTGCTATCATCGAGCGCTAATGTTGCCAATTTGGATACAGTACTTTACACGAATGAAAGGGGTAGCAGACACTTTAAAAACCTTAAAGGCTCACTTCGATCCGCAAAAGATACTCAATCGGTAGTGACCCAGTTCCTCGACACCCCAGAAATCACGATCCAAGCGTCCTTTATCTCGTCTGATATGAACCCAAGGGGATTTCATCACTGGGTTTCCGTATCTGGCAATTGGTTTCACTGCGATTGGTAATTCCCTTTTGGAAACTGGAGCTGCTGTTACCCGTGTTCTTGACATTGGAACTTCGCCAAACGCTCGTCGTGGATTTTCGACTGAACATGCTGCGGGCGTATGAGCCGAATGATGACAACTTGGCGGCTTCGATTACAGGTGGAAGCGCAGGAATGCAGCAGCAGATGATCGCGACAGGGACTTCGCTGAAGTGGTAAATCAAGGGCAGCCACATATAGTTGGGGAGGTCCATCGAGTTATAGTGGCTTAGGTTGAAGAGGCACTCCAGGCGGAGAAGGGCAGACACAGTCGCACTATTTGGAAGAGTAAGTCCCTACTGAAAGGTTGTCGAGATCGGGACGGGCAAATACATACAATACACCAAAAAGCAATAGTATGCTAATGAAGACCTTATTCATCGTCGTCGTTTTGAGGTTCCAAATGAGTGGCATCGGAATCATGAGGATGGTAAAGTCCAGAATAGCGTGGATCAGCCCGATAATCGTGCACATTTTCTTTACGTCACCACAGGTTCCAGGCGTCTTCCAAGTCTTAGCATATGCACAGAGCGTCTTCAAATAATAATACATAAAACTCACCATTGGCTCCCATAGTTTCTTCGTGGGGTTGCAGATGGCAAGATCCGAAGCCCATTATAATATACGCAGCTTGGCGAAACCAGTCAACTACGAAGAAAAGGCGTTGGTACAGAAACAAGATAGCGAATTGCACCACAGCGATCGCCGCGCACCAGATTAAATAAGTAATGATGAGCATCTGTTGTGGTCAATACGTTTTCGGGAATAGTTCTTGTCTTAGTACATACTTTGAGCCACAGAAAGAGATCATTTGGGTTCTTCAAGCTCATCATCGACTTGGCTCTACCTGCCGCGACAACCATGGCAATATCACCCCCAAGAAGAGCAAGTGCGAGTATCTAAACCAGCAGATAAGCATTCATTCTATTGTTGAACACCTCGACGATACGTACGCATGCTGCGACGCAGAGATAGTCGTCTGCGAGCACTTTTACCTTCTTCAGACGGCGAGCGTAGATGCGCAGCCCAGTGAACACAAGAGCAAGAGCGGTAAAGACCATCGGTATCACCACCAGAGACACCTGCTGATGATTGGTGAGCTTGTAGCCACGCTTGGACAATGAGTCATCCATGTTGAACGATCTTTTGGCAGAGCTGGGCGAAGGGTTGAAGTGTCACTGGCCATGGGGTAGAAAGCTACCTTTTGACTGCCCACTCTCCAGAAGACGAACGGTTTGCACGCTCTCACCTGCCGCTTGTCAGATGCAGCAGCCTCCCAAAGTCCGTCTGGGGGGGGGGGGGGGCATAGGCGGTGAGGTTTCATTTAAACCAAACCCCCGCCCCCAAGCCCCGAAGAAAAATCTATTAGGCGAACTGTGGATAAAAAAAAAACAGGTGG